>VAHF01000131.1:0-40773 GCA_008009225.1 Acer yangbiense | reverse complement strand
CAATTCCCAATTGGGGGGAATTATTACTGGTGCGGTGGTCAATGCACTCTTCAAAGTGTTAAAAGCTACCATGCATTCCTCACTGACCTCAAAATCAATTTCTTTTTGTAGGAGCAAACACAAGGGCCTCGTTATCTTTGAAAAGTCCTTTATAAATCTTCTGTAAAAACCTGCGTGCCCAAGAAACGACCTCACATCCTTCACGGATTTTGGGTTGTAAACTACTAATCACCTCCACCTTGGCTTTGTCCACTTCAATTCCTCTTCTTGAAATCACATGTCCGAGAACTATCCCTTGTTGTACCATGAAGTGGCACTTTTCCCAGTTCAACACCAAGTTGTTCTCTTCGCATCTCTTAAGGACCAAGGTAAGGTTGTGCAAACACAAATCAATGAATCCCCAAACACCGAGAAGTCATCCATGAATACCTCAATGATTTCCTCAATATATCTGAAAAATGACATCATACACCTCTGAAAGGTGCCCGGAGCATTGCAGAGACCAAACGGCATTCTTCTATAAGCAAACGTCCCAAATGGACAAGTGAAAGTAGTTTTTTCTTGATCATCCGGTGCGATAGCTATCTGATTGTAACCTGAATACCCGTCGAGGAAACAATAATGACTGTGCCCTGCTAATCGCTCAAGCATCTGATCTATGAAAGGAAGAGGAAAATGATCTTTTCTGGTATAGTGGTTCAGCCCTGTAGTCGATACACACCCTCCATCCTGTCTGAAGCCTCTGTGGAACCAACTCATTCTGCTCATTACGAACCACGGTAATACCTGATTTCTTAGGAACTACGTGAATCGGGCTGACCCACTTACTGTTTGATATGGGATAAATTATCCCCACTTGTAGAAGTTTCAGGACCTCTTTCTTCACTACCTCTTTCATTATCGGATTTAATCTCCTCTGAGCCTCTCTTGACGGTCTAGACTCTTATTCGAGGAATATCTTGTGCATGCAAATTGTTGGACTGATTCCCTTGATATCTTCAATTGACCATCCTATAGCTGACTTGTGTTTCTGTAGAACCCCAATGAGCCTTTCTTCCTCAATACTCTACAATTCTGAAGCAACAATTACCGAGTATGTCTCATTCTCACCTAGATACACATACTTCAGAGTTGTTGGTAACTCCTTGAGTTCCAACTTTGGTGGTGGATCATTGGCCAAACTGACAGTTGAAACTTGGAAGTCTTCAACTGCTTCTTCAGCTAGTTCAGAACTATCTTTAGTCTTGTCGTCTTGATCGTCCCAATCCCAATCCGCCAAATCCTCATCCTTGAATATTCCATCAATCCCAGGGTCTAAAACCTCGATGAATGAACAATCATCAGCTCTGGCAGGGTATGATGATGCTTCAAACAGTTTGAACTCCACTGTTCATCTAACACTGTCATTGAAAGTTTTCCATTCTGCACTCAATAAATGTCTTTGCTGTGGCCATGAACGGTCTACCCAGAAGAACAGGTCTCATGTTAGTCTCTTTACTTACGTCCTCCATGTCTAATACCACGAAATCTGCTGGAATAATAAGCTTTCCAACTTGGACCAGTACATCTTCAACATGCCCTCTCGGATATCTTACTGAACCATCTGCTAACAGAAGTGACATTGTGGTAGGCTTCAACTCATTCAAACCTAACTGCCTGTAAATAGAATAAGGCATCAAATTAATACTGGCACCTAAATCTAGCATTGCTCTTTCAAGTTGGGTACCTCCTACTGTGATATTGATGCAGAAACTGCCCGGATCTTTCAGTTTGGGAGGAAGTTCCTTTTGCAAAACTGCACTAGCACTGCCTGCTATATATTCCTGATGATTTGGTCCAAACTTCTGCCTGTTGGTGTGAAGGCTCTTGAAAAATTTTGCATATGCGGGCATCTTTTCTATCATCTCAAGAAGAGGTAAGTTCACATGTACCTTGGACAGAACATCAAAAATCTCTTTGAATGCCTTACTTAGCTTGTCCCTTTTAAGTCTCCCAGGAAAAGGAATTGGTGGAACATATGGAGGGGGTGGAATATAAGGGTCTGACGATTTGTGTAAAACCGAGGTCTTCTTTGGTGGTGGATCTACCACTACCTCTTATTCTTCTCTATCCTCCTTCTCCGTCACCTCTTCTGATCCCCTGGTGTCCTCTTTCTTTTGCCCTCTAACAACTTCAGTGTCTAACACTTGCCCACTTCTCAACACAGTCAATGCCTTGGCTTGTTCTGATTGACTAGGAAACCTTCCTGGTTCATTCTTGCGAACTGCGTCGACTATTTGGCCCATCTGTGTTTCTAAATTTTTAATGGATGACTCAACATTGTTAAATCTCTGATTTGTATCACGTGAGAAACGCTCTGTATTCTCAGCTAGGGATGTCATAATATCCTCTAAGGATCTCTTCTTCGGCTGATAGGTGGTACTGTCTCTATTTGCAGCATTGTTCCATTGTTGAGGTTGACTATTGGAACCTTGGCCTTGGTAATTGCCTCTGTTGTACCCTCCTTGATTTGTTCCCTGAGTGTTTTGTTGAATGATCTGATGACTATTAAAAGCAGTGTTAGGGTCAGAATAAGATAAATTTGAGTGGTTACGCCATCCAGGATTGTAGGTGTTCGAGTAAGGATCGTTTCTTCCTCTTTGGTAATTGAAAGCTTGAACCTCCTCTGTCTCAAATGGTATCCCATCTCCATCTTGCAATGAGTTCACCCCTGACTGCTGTTAAGTCCTATTCGAGTTTTGGGCCATCATAGCCTGTACTTGCTTAGCTAGATTTGTCATCTGAATTTCCACCCCAGTTGTCTGGTTAACCTCATACTTACCTCCCTTTCTGACAGTTGAACTTCTATGCTGGGAGTTTAGAGCCAAAGTTTCATAGATTTTAGCAATCTCTAAAGCAGATTTCCTGGTAATGAAACCCCCACAAGCGTTGTCAACAATGTTTTGTGTGAAAGGTGTCAATCCATCATAAAAAGTGCGGACTTTGTACTCCTCTGTCACCATGTGAGGTGGGATTTGATCTAACAGCTCCTTATATCGCGACCATGCTTCATGGAACGACTCACCATCTTCTTCACCGAAACTAGCTATCTTGATCCGGATTTCTTTTGCTTTAGAAGCAGGGAAAAATCTGTTGAAGAATGCAGTGCACACGTCAACCCATGATCTCAAAGATCCTGCCCTTACTGAATTGTACCACTTGATGCCCTTGTCCTTCAAACAATACCAAAAACACCTCATCCTTAACTGCTCTTCTGTCAATCGGCCCATCGGGAAGTTCCCTACGGTAGCTTGATAGTTCTTCATAAACTGGAGGTAGTCTTCTGTTGCCAAACTATGAAAAGATGGTAGCATATTTAAATGGCTACTCCTCAACTCATAACTCCTGGCTACGGCATCTAACACAACTGGCTGAGGTTGGTCTCCCAGCATAGGCTGTCCAGACTCTCTCATTATTCTGATATCATCTTCTAATGCACGTCTTAGAGAACCCGGTGGATTGTCTCGAACTTCCTGTCTATTTTGAACACCTTGTTCATCATGAACCTCTCTTTCAGCTCGAATAACCCGGTCACGTTGCTCACCGTGATCACCCATGTCCTCAACCAAAGGATCTAACTCTTCGAACTGTCTGTGTGTCCGGCCTACTCGGTCAATCTCGTCGTTAGCCGGGATCAGAATACCTCCAAGCGAACGACGTCCGTTCATACACCTGTAAAACTTGAAACACCAAAAACACAACTACCACGAAGTAAAATGAAACAAAAGAAAAACTAAAACTAAATTAAAATCTAATGACACACACTACCTAACTTAAACTAACTAGATTCAACTAGTAGAATCTATACCAATCCCCGGCAGCGGCGCCAAAATTGATGCAGTAAAATCTGTGTTCAATTTACTAAGAAAGTTCGTTCACTGGGATCGGCGATTCTATCGGTCAAAGCCAAATAATCTAGCAAGGATTACTCTAAATGCAAAAATTAAATTGCATAATGCTTTTCTTTGGAAGATTGTTTAACTCTAAAATTAACCTAAATTATGACTTCTTGGACTAAGAACTAAATCAATTAAAATCAAATCAAAGAATGAATATATGGAGAGAAATACTAGGGAATCGATGCACCTTTCTTAGACACTCAACGCTCACAATCAGTCTCGTTAAACACTTCAATCCAGTTACGGGCTTGTTTTCAAGATAATTCAATTAGGTTCGAAGATCCTTTCCAATACTTGCACACGGTCATGCAACAAATACGGATTAATAATCTAGGGTTCTTCCTACTACTCACACACGGTCATGTAATGAGCAATTGTCAAAACCCATATTTTACACAAAACTCTAAGCCAAATTAACATAGCACGGTCATGCATATATCAATTTTCCTGTTTATTAAGCTTTTGATTCAGATTTAAATGGAACGGTCATCCACACCTAAACCCTAATCTCATAGATAAACTAAACTACAAAATTCAAATCACTTGCGGTCACAACATAATCAGAGAAAGTAGAATAGAGCAATTAATTCAATAAACAAAACGAAACCAAATTGATTAACAAAAGATAGACTAATAGTTCACATAGAGTTATCCAAAATCGGTTACATCATCCCCTAGTTATAGGTTTAGTTACACATCAATGGAGAGAACGAAAACATAGAAGAGATGGAGAGAAAACCCATTATGGTGAGATGCCCTTCACTTGAAATCTCCGTCGTCTTCTTGTTTCCAATAATCTTCTAATGATGGATGGAAAAGAATGAATGAATGAATGAATTTGTATCTGATGGATCACTGGATGTTGTGTGTTGCTCTCCTTTTATATCTCTCTCACGGCCTCTTCTTATGTTTTCTTTTTATTAGGTCTTCTGACCTGGCTCGAGGAACTGAAAAAGCGGGTTACTGCTGCCCGTACCGCTTATGGTGCACTTGCCTGGGCAGCGGTAAATCAAACGGCGACAAACTGATCTGGCTCGCTGGGTGTACCGCTTGGCGTGCACTTGCCTCCTGAGCGGTCCGGTCAGCGATAAATGGCACTTCTTGACCGCTTGGCATGCCGCCGATGGAGCATGTGCCTGTTGAGCGGCATGGGCCGTGGTAAATGGCAAATTTAGCCACTTTCTTTATCTTATTACTCCATTTCTCTGAAATAAGATCGGATCAATCCTTCTATGGAAAGAGACCTACAAAGGCTTTAACAAACACATCAACCCACCAAAAGGACTCAAGAAACAAGCATATACAAAGGAAAAACGGGTAAAATATAAGCATAGACTTAGACTGATCACGCAGCCTAGACCGCTGAGGAGGACCATGCATGGGACGCGTAAATTGGAGACCTGACTTCCTCCAAGATAGATCGCTCAAGAGACCGCTCCAGATGCACGTGTCCAGCCAGCGGTAAATTGAAGACCTGTAAAATTGGGAATTACCGCGGACCGGACCGCTCAGGAGGACCTTGCATGGTCAGCGGTAAATGAAGACCTAATGCACGTGGAGTTTAACGCGGCATGTACCGCTCAAGGAGCAAAGTGTTCGCACAGCGGGCATCATTTAATAACGATACTGGAATGGCTCGCTGGGTGTGCCGCTCAGGATGCACGTGCCTGGTCAGCGGTAACTTAAATGAAACGATGCGTTTGGCTACACCAGGTAAGCTTATTTGTGCTTTATCGCTGGACGGACCGCTGCGCATGCAGAGTGCCTGGTCGGTGGTAGGGTAAAATTTGCCCTCTTCATTATAAAGGACGCGCAGCTGTGGTGGGTCTCATCTGTCCCACAGCTGCTGCGTTGGCCTTCTCCTTCTTTTCCCTCCCAATTCTTTTCTTTTCTTCTCCATTTTCTTCCATAGTCTCTCCTCTCCTCGTTCAACAACAAGGTATGCATTCTCTTCTCTCTTCTATTTTGCTTCAATGGCTTTAACTTATGAAGTTTGATTCTACAATGTGGTATGAAGAGATAGAGAGTTTTTAGTGCTCAAATTTCGGTTTCCAAGTTTTATTGATCAATGGGTTTTGTTCATATTGAGTTATTTAGCATGATTAAGCTTATTGTGGTGTGTTTCACTTGGTGTTTAGGGAATTCCGAAATTCCTTGTTCATAAGAGATGTTGAATGTTTTGCTTGCTTAAATGGTTGCCATGATTGATTTGCATTGCCTGATAGATTGTGTTTAGATGGACTTGCTTAGTTGATAAATTAGTGGTGCATGTACTATGGGATTTCTATGGCATTGATGAGCATATTTGGAGATGATTTTTGAAACAAAGTGATGCCAAATTTTTGGTGGAGGTATGTTGTGTAATTTTGGCATGTTTTATCTACAGATGGTAAGGACTGCTACAGGGAAGCGTCCTCGGGTCGGTACACCTGATAAGAGGAAACAGAAGGCATTGCCGAAGCAAGCACAGAACAAGGACTTTAAATATCGTTTCAGCAACTTCCTCAGGCGACCTTGGATTATTGAGAGGGGAATTGATGTTGAGAGTTTGGTGCAGACGCCTGTTCCAGAGATGGTTGCGGACCGCAGATGGGGTGGCTATGTTGCACGCCCACCAAGGCCGAACAGGGGAATTGTGGCGGAATATTATGCTAGTGCTATTCCAGAGAGGCTTGTAGTTGGGGGCCCCAGTTTTAGTGCAGGGTGTTGAGGTCCATATAACTCCGGAGGCCATTAATCAGTACTTTGACGCTCCAGAGGTGGCTATCAGTAACGGTCAAGGAATAGAATATATTGCAGATCTTGACCCTTACAGATGGAGAGTGGCTGCAGGCCTTAGGATGGATGGACAGTGAAACAAATAATAGCACGGTGTGTATAAAGCTATCTAGAGGGGGGGGGTGAATAGATTTTACGCTTTTTACCCAATTTTTCGTGTTAGTCAAAATTACGAAAATGCCCTCAAGATAATATAACCAAGCAATTGTAATATGGTGCGGAAATTAAAACAACACTTGGTTTTTACGTGGAAACCCGCACGGGAAAAACCACGGGCTATGTAAGTAAGCCACACTCGAACCTCGAATCCACTAAATGTGCAAACGATTACAACCTAATCCCGGAAGTAATCACACACCTACCTAATCCCGGTATGAGTGAACCTAGTCCAATTTGCTTGCGTTCTAAGCAACCTAATCCCGGATGCTACACACAAGACTTACTTTCTCTATGAAGAGAATACAACCCTAAGTGAATATATGTAAATATCCAAAATGCAACATAGAGCAAGGGAAACCCTATATGCTTATCTAAGATGATTAATATGCAATTAAGAACAATCCTAGATATCAAAACTAAATGACATGTCAATTAGTTTAGCTAATCAATATTAAGCACAAAACCTAATATGCTAGCACAATATAAAATCTCAAACATACATCATACTCATCTCAATATTGTATCTAAAGCATACAAAATAACAAACAAGTAATTAATTGAGATTGCTAGATAAGAGAAACACAAAACATGTAAGATATTAGTGAAAAGCTTACCAAGCAAAGTATGATGAAGATTCCATGCTAGATGACATCTAGATGATCTAAGATGATGCTAGATGATGATTGATGATCATGAAAAGTGTTTGAGAATCAAGAATGGAGTTCTTGGAATTTTTCTTCTCTTTGAAAAATATCCTAAGTATGAATTCTGAATATGAACTCTCTTAATTGACCTAAAGTCAAAGTGACATATATATAGGGGGCCAAAACAAAGTGTGGTCGTTTAAGTAAGTTTCAAAGAAACGCGCCAATCGGCGGTTTCAATCGGCGGCCAGGCCACCGTTAATGACCGCCGAATTGAGCTCGTGAAGAACAGAGCATAAACGGCGGTTAATTCGGCGGTTTCGTGACCGCCGATTCCAACCGCCAAAACAGAACAGAGAGATCAAAATCAACCAGGTATGAACGGCGGTTTCGAACGGCGGTTTCATGCCCGCCGTTTCAACCGCCGAATTAGACTGAGAGATAAATCAATCAGGTCTTGAAACGGCGGTTTCGAACGGCGGTCGTGACCGCCGATCTTAACCGCAGAAATGCTCCAGACCAATCTGGACTGAAACGGCGGTTTCATTCGGCGGCCAGGCCGCCGATCATAACCGCCGATCACCTAGATAGGTGAAAACCAAGGAGAAGCCAAGGGCATTCTCCATAGGCGGTCCTCGCGCTAAACCAAGCACATTCTCGTGCATGCGCGGACGTTTCCGAAAGTTATCGGGAAACGAATTATACAACAACATGACACAATTACACACCATAAAATATAATAAATAAGTGCAAGTGTGAAATGTGACAAATGAAGAGAATGCACACATATGCAATGAATGTTAAGTGTGTGTGTGCAACTAATCTCTTCAAAGAAAAGTAAGCACATAGAAATTTACCTTCGGTGCTTATCAACACGAGGTCTTCAAAGGGCTTCGAACAATAAGACCGATACTTAGGCTACCCTTACAAAGAACCCCCACATATGGTTTGATCAAGAAATAAGCCAATTAAAAACAACGGGAATCCTTACAATCTCCCCCTTTGGCTATTTCGTGACAAAACCATCACTCACAATGATTCCTCACAAAAATAGAAACTACGGGACTATAATGATATTCTACATTACAAAGAGATAAGCTAATGCAACTTGAAGTCTTCAATCCTCTTGTAGAATAAACAATCCCTGAAAAGAGTTTCTAACATTTCTAATACAAGAAAAGTGTGAGATTAATCATGTGAGAACAATACCAAGCATTTGCATTTTTAGAATTTAGGCACAACATTACCAAATGTATGCAATGTATGATAAATGCAATGCTCCCCCTCAACGGGTTACTCCCCCTCAATGTATGTTCTCCCCAAAGTGTACAATAGCTTCTATATTTTGCACCTTCCCTTACCATATCCTACTCCCCCTTTTTGTCATGATATAGGCAAAGGAGAAGTCCCCAACCGGGTCACTCATAGCAACGAGAGATAGAAGCATGCAAGACTTGCATATACATATAAGTCACTTTATGCACTTCAATTAATTTGAGAGAAACAAGGAGATTTATTTTGAGAAAATGTGTGAATCCAACATGCTTTGCATACAAGACATATAGCATTCAAGTCCAAAATACAATGGTATTTGGCAAAGCAAATGACAAAGGTTTCTAATAAGAATTCAAACCAATTTCACCAATGTCATGGGAAAAGCAAGGATATAGAGATTATTGATTTCAATTTAAGAGCAACTATATCCAACTTTATAAGCGAAACATGGCATGAGCGACTTTGCACCCTATTTGATTTTTCCGGATAAAATTATCCGTATGATAGTAACCATGTTCAACTAATAAAGAAAGAGAGACATTTGGAATGTAAATTCCTTTGAATGGATACAAGATCCTTTATTCATTTTGAGTCTCATAAGTTTTCACACAAGTTTTGCATTTTTAAGAATATGCAATCATCAATTCATGCTTTTCATGTGAGCATGTTATATGAATTTCATGCTTTTTCATTTGTCATTAGCATGTTATTAAAGAATCATCATGTCATGGAGATAATCATAGGTCATTCAAATCATACTTCCAATGTAAATCACCTAGTCCAAAAATGCATGTTTGAACATAAATATGACATGGATTGTAGACAAGCAAGGTTCACACTTATGGAATTTTAAAACATATATACATATGTACAACCAAGCTTACTCAAGCAATTAAAAGAAGAGGCATAAGATATTTCAAATTTTTTGCAAGATACAAGAATGCAAAATAGCTCTCTTTGCTTGAGTTCCCCGTATGGGGTCAATCATAGAACATCACTCCACAAGACATACCCCAATAGATCTACTAAGAGTTTTAAATCGAGTAGTATCTAAGGGTTTAGTAAATAGGTCCGCAAGTTGATCATTAGCACCTACATGTTCAAGTACTATGCATTTATTTTCAACAAGCTCTCTAATGAAGTGATGGCGGATGTCAATATGCTTAGTTCTAGAATGTTGCACCGGATTCTTGGAAATATTAATGGCACTCATGTTATCACAAAAGAGAGTGAGAGTGAGAGTACCTTGGTTGAATCCGTAATCCACTAGCATTTGCTTCATCCATATAAGTTGAGTGCATCCACTCCCCGCGGCTATGTACTCGGCTTCCGCCGTGGACAAGGAAATCGAGTTTTGCTTCTTGCAAAACCAAGACACCAAGTTGTTGCCTAGAAAGAAGCAACCGCCCGATGTGCTCTTCCTATCATCACAATTTCCTGCCCAATCCGCATCACTATATCCTACAAGACTAGGATTAGTGTCAAATGAGTACCAAATCCCATAGTTGGAAGTCCCATTCACAAAGCGAATGACTCTCTTAACCAAAGAGAGATGGGACTCCTTGGGATCGGATTGGTACCTAGCACAAACTCCTACACTAAATGATATATCGGGCCTACTTGCGGTCAAATAGAGCAAGCTCCCTATCATGCCACGATATAAGGTTTGGTCCACACTTTTACCGCTAGCATCCTTGCTTAGCTTCAAAGTGGTGCTCATAGGAGTGTCACAATGTTTGGCTTTTTCAAGACCAAACTTCTTCACAAGGTTTTTGGCATATTTGGCTTGGGTTATGAAGATCCCATTATCAAGTTGCCTAATTTGCAAACCTAGGAAGTAATTAAGCTCACCAACAAGACTCATCTCAAATTCATGAGACATAACATCAACAAATTGTTGGACCTTGGTGTTGTTGGTGGAGCCAAACACTATGTCATCGACATATATTTGAGCTATGAAAAGCTCATCATTGTCTCTCTTGATGAATAGTGTCTTGTCAACACTACCTCTTGTGTAGTTATTGTCAACAAGAAATTGAGTGAGGCGCTCATACCAAGCCCTCGGTGCTTGTTTCAACCCATATAGTGCCTTCTTGAGGCGATAGACATGGTTGGGGTGGTGTGCATCCACAAACCCCTTGGGTTGTTCAACAAACACTTCCTCTTGCAAGAAGCCATTGAGGAAGGCACTCTTGACGTCCATTTGGTGCAATTTGAACTTGTGCACACAAGAGATGGACAAGAGAAGCCTAATGGACTCTAAGCGGGCAACGGGAGCAAATGTCTCCTCAAAGTCGATACCCTCAATTTGAGAGTACCCTTGTGCTACAAGTCTAGCCTTGTTCCGCACTATGTTGCCATCCTCATCGGATTTGTTCCTAAATATCCATTTAGTGCCTATGACATTAGTGGTCTTAGGCCTAGGAACTAGAGTCCAAACCTCATTCCTTTCGAATTGGTTTAGCTCTTCTTGCATGGCAAGAACCCAAAATTCATCATGTAAGGCTTCTTCAACCTTTTTGGGTTCAATTTGAGAGGTGTAGCAAGTATAGCTAATAAGATTAGCAAGTTGACGTCTAGTCCTAACACCCTCATTTACCTCTCCAATGATATCTTCTTTATCATGGAGTTTCCTAACCCATGGAGCGGGTTCTTTAGAGTCCAAGAGAGGAACTCTAGTAATGGGTTGTGTGACTTCATTAGATGTCCCAACATTGGGAGTCACCACAACCCTCTCCAAAGGAGAGTCATCCTCTAGAACATCCTCCTCCTCATGGTTATTAGACTTGAGCCTAGTATCATCAATGACCACATTTGATGATTCCATGACGGTTCGAGTCTTCAAGTTGAAAACTCTATAGGCTTTACTATTCAAGGCGTAGCCAATAAAGATACCCTCATCACTCTTAGCATCAAACTTGCCAAGTTGATCACGGTCATTTAAAATGTAGCATTTGCTTCCAAATGTGTGGAAGTAGCTAACATTTGGCTTCCTACCCTTCCATAGCTCATAGGAGGTGTTTCTAGAACCGGGCCTTAGGAACACACGATTTCCTATATAGCAAGCCGTATTGATGGCTTCGGCCCATAGGTTCCTAGGGACATTGTTGCTAAGCAACATCACTCGGGCCATCTCTTGGAGGACCCTATTCTTCCTCTCAACAACTCCATTTTGTTGAGGTGTCCTAGGAGCCGAAAACTCATGGGAGATGCCTAAGCTATCACAAAGGCTTTCAAAAGAGGCATTCTCAAACTCTCTCCCATGGTCACTTCTAATCCGTTTAATGCTTCTAATGTTAGATTTCATTTCATTTTGTAATTTAGTACAAAGCATTTTAAACTTATCAAAAGTTTCGGATTTTTCTCTAAGAAAGTATGTCCATGTAAATCTAGAGAAATCATCAACACATACAAAAATGTATCTCTTTCCACCCAAACTTTCGGTTTGCATAGGACCCATGAGGTCCATGTGGAGAAGCTCAAGAGGCTCCTTGGTGGTGAGATACTTACCCTTTTTGTGCATGCTTTTAGTTTGCTTTCCTTGTTGGCAAGGTCCACAAACACCATTGGCTTTCTTCCCAAGCTTAGGGAGGCCACGCACACACTCGAACTTTCCAAGGGTCCGTAGATCCCTAAAGTTCATGTGGCCAAGTCTTTCATGCCACAACTCAATTTGCTCATCCATGGACACATTGTTTGAGACTATTCTAGCTTCAAGACAATAGCAATTGTCGCTAGATCTCATACCTTTCAATAAGGTTTGTCCATCGGGCTTTAGGATCGAGCAATCATCTTTACAAAACAAGACGGAATATCCTTCATCACTTAGATGTGAAATGCTTATTAAATTGGCTTTCAAGCCATCAACAAATAAAGCATCGGATAAGGAGGGTAATCCGGGAACGGAAATGGTTCCTTTCCCTACAACTTTCTTTTTGGATCCATCACCAAAAGTGACATATCCACCTTCCTCCATAACAAGAGTCTCGAAGAAACTCTTGTTTCCCGTCATGTGCCTAGAGCACCCACTATCTAGATACCAAAATTAGAAGAATTTGCCTTCAAGGCTTTTTGAGCAACATGGCAAACAATGTCATTCTTTCTAATCCACCTAGAAACAATCTTAGCTTTCTTAGTGGTCTTTGGTATATGGGCTCTAGATGTCCTAGGATCATGCATAATAATATTATCATTCCTAGGAACATGCATCATGGCTCTTTTCTTTTTCTTCTCAATCATGCTTTGTTTTCTACACATTTTAATATATTGAAAGCAATTTGGTCTAATATGACCATCACAACCACAAAAGTGACAAATAGGGATGAAATAAGAAATCATACCTTGCCTTTGTCTTTGTGGATGAAAGGGTTCAATCCTTCTTCGTTGTTGAACCGGTCTTGGTTGCTTCCTAGCTTGAGGTTGCATGATAGGTCTCTTTCCTTTGTGAGCCATTTGAGGAGGAATGTTAGCTTGAGAGACCCTAGGGGGTTGAGCTTGAGGTTTCCTTCTTGGACCCATCTTCACTTGTGCATTAGAGCATTGTCCTACTTCTAATTTCTTTCTAGGAGCTTGCACAAATGAAGTTTCTTCTTTCTTCAAGCTCTTGACAAACACGGTCTTGTTAGAGGTAGAGATCTTCTTGTCATCTTCATACCCAAGACCCCTCTTGTCACATGGACTCTTTCCAACACCAAGCATATGGTCAAGCTTCTTGGTGCTAGAATCCATCCTAGTCATAGAATTTCTAACTTCTTCAAGCTCACTCTTTAGACTTTCTTCATTCCTCCTAGATAAAGCTAACTCCTCTCTTAGCTTATCTTCTATCTTCTTGAATTTTTCCACTTGTTCACCTAAGTGGTCATTATGAGATGCAAGCTCAAGATTTTCTTCTCTCAACATCTTGATCTTTCTTGTGCTCTTGATTGCTAAATCATTAAACTCGGCATGGCATTTAGCAAGCACCTTTTTCTCCATAAAACTACTTATGGAGTTAGATGAGGAATCACTTTCTTCTTCACTTGAGTCATTTTCCTCTTGACTCATTTCCTCTTTCTCACTACCACTTTTGCTCTTATGTGAGGAGGCAAAAGCTAGGAGGTTAGCCATGAGCTCTTCTTCACTTGAAGACTCATCTTCCTCATTGGAGTCATCACTACTCCCACTCCAAGTGGCGGCCATCACTTTGCTCTTCTTCTTATCATTGTGATTAGCACATTCGGGGGCAAAGTGACCAATCCCACCACATTCAAAGCATCGGACCCCTTTCCTTTCGGTCCTCTCTTGTCTAGGCTCAAACTTCTTGAAGGAACTCTTTTTCTTTCAAATCTTGTCCTCTTGACCCAAATCCCTTCTTCTTCTTGAACCCCATAACCTTGTTGAACCTTTTCACAAATAAGGCAAGGTCTTCATCCGATTCATGCTTTGCCTCCTTTGCATCCTTAGATGCTTTCAAAGCTATTCCTTTAGACTTCTTAGGAGGAGTAGTGGTGCTAGGAGCCTTCCTAGACTCATATGCAAGGAGACGCCCAATCACCTCACTTGGCTTCATATCCATGTAGCCACTATTTTCTTCTATGGCCGTCACCTTGGATTCAAACCTATCGGGGAGAGATCTCATAATTTTTTGCTTGACTCTCCTATCCGAATACGGGTCTCCGAGTTGATGGCTTTGATTTACAATGTCCATCAATTTGATTTCGAAGTCATTGAAGCATTCATCCTCTCCCATCCTTAGAAGCTCAAACTGAGTTTGGAGGACTTGAAGCTTGGACTCCTTCACCACCTCGGTTCCCTCATGTGCAACTAGAAGGATGTCCCATGCCACTTTGGCAATCTGAGTATTCTGAATAAGCTTGTACTAATTCTCATCCATAGCACACATAATGGCATGCATAGCCTTCCTATTCCACTTAGAAGCCTCAAACTCTTGCGCGTTCCATTGCGCCTTAGGCTTCAAAACATCTTGTCCTCCACCATCGGGAGTCATCATAGGGAGATCATATCCGTCTTCCACCGCCATCCATGCACGGTCATGAATTTGGCATATGTAGGATTCCATCTTCCCTTTCCATTGGGAATAGTTCAATCCGGTAAGAAGTGGAGGCCTTGTGCTAGAAGCTCCTTCGTGGCCACCACCATTTCCACCGTTTCCACTCATAGTGTTTATGAATGAATGAAATGAATGCAAATGTATGAATGATCAAAAATCACACAAAATGCAAAACACACCAAAATAAGCAAGGATCACCTATGTATGTCTAGGAACCCGCTCTGATACCAATTGAAACAAATAATAGCACGGTGTGTATAAAGCTATCTAGAGGGGGGTGAATAGATTTTACGCTTTTTACCCAATTTTTCGTGTTAGTCAAAATTACGAAAATGCCCTCAAGATAATATAACCAAGCAATTGTAATATGGTGCGGAAATTAAAACAACACTTGGTTTTTACGTGGAAACCCTCACGGGAAAAACCACGGGCTATGTAAGTAAGCCACACTCGAACCTCGAATCCACTAAATGTGCAAACGATTACAACCTAATCCCGGAAGTAATCACACACCTACCTAATCCCGGTATGAGTGAACCTAGTCCAATTTGCTTGCGTTCTAAGCAACCTAATCCCGGATGCTACACACAAGACTTACTTTCTCTATGAAGAGAATACAACCCTAAGTGAATATATGTAAATATCCAAAATGCAACATAGAGCAAGGGAAACCCTATATGCTTATCTAAGATGATTAATATGCAATTAAGAACAATCCTAGATATCAAAACTAAATGACATGTCAATTAGTTTAGCTAATCAATATTAAGCACAAAACCTAATATGCTAGCACAATATAAAATCTCAAACATACATCATACTCATCTCAATATTGTATCTAAAGCATACAAAATAACAAACAAGTAATTAATTGAGATTGCTAGATAAGAGAAACACAAAACATGTAAGATATTAGTGAAAAGCTTACCAAGCAAAGTATGATGAAGATTCCATGCTAGATGACATCTAGATGATCTAAGATGATGCTAGATGATGATTGATGATCATGAAAAGTGTTTGAGAATCAAGAATGGAGTTCTTGGAATTTTTCTTCTCTTTGAAAAATATCCTAAGTATGAATTCTGAATATGAACTCTCTTAATTGACCTAAAGTCAAAGTGACATATATATAGGGGGCCAAAACAAAGTGTGGTCGTTTAAGTAAGTTTCAAAGAAACGCGCCAATCGGCGGTTTCAATCGGCGGCCAGGCCGCCGTTAATGACCGCCGAATTGAGCTCGTGAAGAACAGAGCATAAACGGCGGTTAATTCGGCGGTTTCGTGACCGCCGATTCCAACCGCCGAAACAGAACAGAGAGATCAAAATCAACCAGGTATGAACGGCGGTTTCGAACGGCGGTTTCATGCCCGCCGTTTCAACCGCCGAATTAGACTGAGAGATAAATCAATCAGGTCTTGAAACGGCGGTTTCGAACGGCGGTCGTGACCGCCGATCTTAACCGCAGAAATGCTCCAGACCAATCTGGACTGAAACGGCGGTTTCATTCGGCGGCCAGGCCGCCGATCATAACCGCCGATCACCTAGATAGGTGAAAACCAAGGAGAAGCCAAGGGCATTCTCCATAGGCGGTCCTCGCGCTAAACCAAGCACATTCTCGTGCATGCGCGGACGTTTCCGAAAGTTATCGGAAAACGAATTATACAACAACATGACACAATTACACACCATAAAATATAATAAATAAGTGCAAGTGTGAAATGTGACAAATGAAGAGAATGCACACATATGCAATGAATGTTAAGTGTGTGTGTGCAACTAATCTCTTCAAAGAAAAGTAAGCACATAGAAATTTACCTTCGGTGCTTATCAACACGAGGTCTTCAAAAGGGCTTCGAACAACAAGACCGATACTTAGGCTACCCTTACAAAGAACCCCCACATATGGTTTGATCACGAAATAAGCCAATTAAAAACAACGGGAATCCTTACAGACAGGAGGAATGGGGTACATTGGTGAAGCTATATCAGCGTGACACGTATGCCGATGTTGCCTTTTGGAACCTGTTCTTGACATACTCACTGATGCCATCCCAGCACCGTTCAGAGATCTTTTATGACCAGGCCCGTGTGTCACTTCGTTTGAGGACAGGTGGCCCTATCAATATTGGACGAGTGATTTTCAATGCCATTCATGACGCTACTGCGCACGATGACCAGTCCATGGTATTTCCGTGTTTGATCACTGCTTTCTGCAGACAGGCAGGCATTGATGTGAGTGCAGGGTTAGAGAATCATGACCCGAGTATGATGAACTTGACAAACTGGAACCAGCAGTTAGTTCTTCGGGGCCTTCCTCCTATTGGAAATTATGGGGAGAGAAGACGTCGCCGGGAGGAGCGACAGGCGCGAGAGGCTGAAGCAGCAGCACTTTTACAGGACCAGCCTTTAGGGGCACCAGATGCCGCTCAGCTAGGCGGAGCTCAGCCAGGAGGTGATCCATTTACCACTCTTTTGCAGGCTATGCAGACTCACATGGATTTGCGTTTCGGGCAGTTAGAGGGACGGATGGATGCTCGTTTTGACACTATCGAGATGAACATAGAGGAGCTGCGCGGGATGATGACTAGCCGGTTTTCTATGGCTAGTGGGAGTGGAGCACCGTTTCAGACCCCTATTCCAGATCCGGATCCTTTTGCAGCTGGTGGATCAGGTCTCGAGCCGCAGAACTTTGACCAGCGGACCCTGATCTTGCACTTTGATGATGAGGAGCCGATGCAGGATGACTAGATAGACTCCGATCAGGGGACCGAGATCTTGCAGCTGTCAGATGAGGATGGAGGAGATTAGCAGGCTATGGATTTTCTTTTTGAACTTTTATTTTCTTTTGTTTTTTCTTTTGTCTTTCACTGCCTGTCTTTTCTTGATTGTCAACATTGGGGACAATGTCGAGTTTAGGTTTGGGGGTGTGTCGTTGTTTTGAGTCAGTCGTTCCTGCATTAACTTTGATGAGATGTTTTGGTATGTGACTTTGAAATGATATGCTTAAATCACTGGGTTTAAACTAACATCTTGCCACTGAGAGTATTGCATTGCATTTTTCATAGACATGCTCTTGATGTGATAGTGGATAGGATGCATAGTCGTATTGCCATGATTAATGGTGGAGACTACCCTGTGAGTTCACTAAGCCAAAGTGCGTACATAAATGACATATATGAGGGATTATTTTGTTTCTATTCTTTAAACACTCAGTAGGTTCTTAGCATTAGATTTGATCTCTATAGGTTGACCATTGAGCATTATAAAGCATTCATCATAAAAGATTTCACATGTTATCTTTGATCTTGAGTAAGTCGAAACAGTGGAAGTGATGTTAGACTATGTGTGCGTGAACTAATTAAAAGGCCTGTAATATTTCCTACCCTTGTGTGTGTGCTCCATAGCCCTGTTTGAAGCCAAACACTGAGTTGCCTTTTCTTTCTTCACCACATTTACTGTAACCCATGTAAGCCATATTATAGCCATACCTGTTAACTTGGGATCATGCTTTGAGATTGTGAAGAAGGCTAAAGAGTTCGCATAAGAATTTGTGCGAAAGTAATATGAGTCAAATAAAGAATGAGCTGCATTCAATCCAAATGAAAGAGGTAAGGTTGTATGGTTTTGTATTATATATATGTTAAAAAATAAAAAATAAAAATAAATAAATAAATAAATAAATAAAAAAATCAATCAAAAAGAGAAAGAAAAAGAAAGTTTTGCCACCAAAATGAATGGTGAGTTGCGTGTGCCAGAGAAAAGAATCTAAGGAACACAACATGTCAAAGGATTTAAGTGTTGTATCTACTCTCGAAGGAGTGGGCAAAAGAGAATGGTGAATTAAGGGGACATCAATGAATGGTAAGTGGCAGTATTCCACTTACAAAGGAAGTCAATGAAGACCTAAGAGCTTGCGCCAAGCCGTAAAGATAACTGAAGGCTCTCACTGAATGATCCTAGGTTTTTGAACTCCTACATCCTGTTCCTTTCTAACCTTTACCCAATAGCCCCATTACAACCTAATGAAAAGTCTAATTGATCTGCTGGTTATCCTTGCTATGAAAGTAGAAGTGAAGTGTGTGTTTATCTTGCTCATAATGATTCGATTCTTTTCATGAGATCTTTGCATACAAATCAAGCGTTCTTTCAATGATATATTCATATGCGATTATAATTTGAAATTTCTTGTGCATAACTTCTTTCGCATATGCTTGATGAGTGAATTTGCCTAGGTTCTGTGAGAAATATGAGAGATATCTGGTGAGGCTTAGAGTCGAGGCGAATTACATCTATGGCATTCAGCGAAAGTGTTTTGATGTTTGAATATCTTGAGTGTGGGCTTTTCATCTTAAATTGAGCATTGCATTCAAATTTGTGACATAATGTTAGTCTTTACCTATTGGCTTTTGCATGCATTGTTTCAATCTGGGCATTAATCGATTGCATCTCGAATGATTGGTTTTGTGGGATATGTTTGTGGGTGTCATAGCTGAGAACCCTCAGGAGACAACACTCCTCCTACTAGGGACACCTAGAGGTTTAAAGGCTTGTAGCATGTGCTCAATGCTATCGCGTTCCCTACGAAAGTGGCTTTATTAGGATTTAGTTTTCTTTTCAGTTTAGGAATGTTTGGTTTTGCTCGAGGACGAGCAAAAGATAGGTTTGGGGGTATTTGATCAGTCTAAGTCTATGCTTATATTTTGCCTGTTTTTCCTTTGTATATGCTTGTTTCTTGAGTCCTTTTGGTGGGTTGATGTGTTTGTTAAAGCCTTTGTAGGTCTCTTTCCATAGAAGGATTGACCCAATCTTATTTCAGAGAAATGGAGTAATAAGATGAAGAAAGTGGCTAAATTTGCCATTTACCGCGGCCCATGTCGCTCAACAGGCATATGCTCCATTGGCGGCACGCCAGGCGGTCAAGAAGGGCCATTTATCGCGGCCCATGCCGCTCAGGAGGCAAGTGCACGACAAGCGGTACACCCAGCGAGCCAGATCAGTTTGTTGCCGTTTGATTTACCGCTGCCCAGGCAAGTGCACCATAAGCGGTAATCCACTTTCCTCGTTTCCTCAGGACAAGGCAGAAGCCCTAATTAAAGAAGATATTTAAGGGGCCGTTAAAGAGATAGAAAAGAGACCACCATCAGATAGAGATTTCATTCATTCATTCATTCTTTTCCATCCATCATTAGAAGATTATTGGAAACAAGAAGACGACGGAGATTTCAAGTGAAGAGCATCTCACCATAATGGGTTTTCTCTCCATCTCTTCTATGTTTTTATTCTCTCCATTGATGTGTAACTAAACCTTTAACTAGGGGATTGATGTAACCAATTTTGGATAACTCTATGTAATCAATTAGTCTATCTTTTGTTAATCAATTGGGTTTTAGTCTTGTCTATTGAATTAATTGTTCTACTTTACTTATTCATATTATTTTGTGGCCTCAATTGATATGGATTTGTGATTTAGTTTATCCCATGAGATTAGGGTTTAGATGTGAATGGCCTTTTCCATTTAAATCACAATCATAAGCTTAATAGATTTGAAAGTTAATGTTTGCATGGCCTTGTTGCATTGATTTGGCTTAGAGTTTTGTTCTAAAGGATTTCGTTACCATCACTTAACACATGGCCTTTGTGCGAGTGGTGGGAAGGAGATTCGTTCTTAATTGTTTATTATCAAAACAAGCCCTTAACTCTATTGAGGTGTTTATTGAGACTGATTGAGAGCATTGAGTGTCTAAGAAAGGTGCATCGATTCCCTAGTATTTCTCTCCTTATATTCATTCCTTGTGTGTGATCTTTGATTTGATTTGATTTTAGTCTTTAGTTCAAGTAGTTATAATTTAGGTTAATTTTAGAATTAAACAAATTTCCAAAACAAAGCATTATGCAATTTAGTTTTTCGCATTTAGAGTAATCCTTGCTAGATTAATTGGCATTCGATCGATAGAATCACCGATCCCAGTGAACGAACTTTCTTAGTAAATTGAACACAGATTTTACTGCATCAAAAATCAACGGCCACTTCATTTGGGATGATGACCCTTCTATGTGTGATCCTAACTGTGATTGCAGAGAATGCCTTTCGGCTTTTTCCATCCCTTGCAAACCAGCCATCAAACCACATAGACCTGACTGGTCATCCAAGCCTTGGATAGGTCTTCAACCCGTCAAACATCCGCCTTTGCCCATCTATGACCGAGCGCTACAGATCCTTCGATCTGAAAGCCTCCTACCTGATGTCCAGCATCAGACTCCAATCCCCTCACCAATCCCTTGTTTCATGGCCTCCAAATACGATGCTAACTTCCCACCACTAGAACCCAGGTCTATTTCAGACAAGAATCTTCACTCCAAACCTTATATCCAAACTTCTGAAGTCCAACCTGATGGTACATTCAAAAAACCGTCCCAAGCAGAACAAGTCCTCAATTGGCACACTCAAAATGCAGAAGCTCAAAACAAAGTTCTCTTCTCCATTGATCAAAAGATTGATAAGGTCAACAACTGTGTCAAAACACAAGACCACCGTTTCTTGTCTATGGACAAAGTCTTCAGAGATATGTACTCTGATCTTCAGAGTCGCATTGCCAAGCTGGATAGTGATCTATATAGTTACATCAACCGAGGATACGTTGGCCCAGATTTCAACCAAAAAGAAAGAGAGATCAGACAACTCAAGGCTCAGCTAGAACAAATGAACAAAGATAAGCTGCACTCTGCTTCTATCTCCTCTTACCACAAGCCTTATACTCGTTCACTCTTTTCCACATCTCCACCATATTCTCCTCCTCCCCCAGATGACTCACAATTCTTCAAATCCACTGGAGAATTATTCAAACGATATCCTCCCTTGCAGTCACACCCAGCCCGGTCCAAAAAAGATCTCACTCCATCTTCCTCCAAGACGGAGAAACAACCTGTATTAGACCCATTTAACCATGTCCTACATGCTTCAATACATCGTCATTTTCACTCTGACGAAGATTCCGATGTTCATTCCCTTCAGTCGACACAGTTCTCCGACGACACAGTACTATCCCCAGAACCAGACCCTGAACTGACAAAAGAATTCCGCCAAACTCTCATGGCTTCCAGGACTGATCCTCAGCCTTCCACTCGTACATATGACTCTCCTGATGAAGCTTCTAATATTCCATATGTCGAAGAGCCTGCTGATCATCCTCTTCCAACCCATTCTACCCCTGCAAGACCTACTCATGGCCCCTGGTTTACTCTTGACAATGCCTCTCTAGACATATGGAGAAAAAAGATTTCGAAAATAAACGCCTGGCTTGATCTCTAACTTTCAAAACTTGAACATGATCTTGAATAAGCTCTCCGCGAGTTTGTCTCAAGATTCACTGGTTCTCTCAGAGACTGGTACCAAGCTCTCGGTGAATACAGACAACTTCAATTTGTCCGTACTGACTCGGCATCCCAAGCTATGGGTCTTATTTTTAGAGAATTCCTTGGTGATCCTACACATTTTCATACTCAAACAAAACAAGAATTTTTTGAGATGAAATGTTGTTCTTTAAAGAAGAAAGACATCCAGCACCACTACTCTCGTATGTCAGAACGATATCATGTCCTTGGTGGTATCAATGATCCCAGCCTTAAACACGTCTACCTCAATTCCCTTCCTTCAGAGCTTTAAGATGAGCTCCACAGAAAAATAGAATCTTCCGGCAGAACTATACCGGACATTACTCTTGGTGAAATCCACATGTTCACACTCACCTCCCTCGAAAAGCTCTGTGCAACTCAGAAAGTCTTCTCCAAAATGATCAAAGAAGGAAAGAAATATGAGTCTCAATGCCGGCAACCATCTCTCTAGATTAAATGCAAATCTACAGACCAGTGCACCTGCAAGACAAAAAAGAAACGCCACTTTAAACCTCGGCATTTTAAGGACAAAACGCATTCCAACCGCTTCAGATCCTTCAGACGAAAAGTCAGACATGGAAAGAACAAATCCACCAGATGTTACATTTGTGGCCAACCAGGCCACTATGCGAGACGTTGTCCGAACAAGAATATCAAGTCTGCTAAGCTTGTCCAGCAGATATCTCAACTTGCAGATTCTATCCCTTCCGATGCTGATGTTGAATCCGTCTTCTCAGAACAAGAAGAAGTTACTGACGACACAGTCTTCGTCATTCATGACACTGGTGCCCCGAATTCAGAACATGATACTGCCCATTACTATTCCTCAGGTGTTGAGGGCACCCCAGATGTCTTCCAAGCTCAAGTGGCCAAGCCACTTCCCTCTATTGAATCGACTGGACCACAAGCCCACGTCCAAATTCTTGAAACCAAATACTCTAAACCTATCAATGTTATTGCCTACTTCGACACTGGTGCTCACACCTCCATGATAAACCCCAAAGTCCTTCCAGCCCATGCATGGACCCCACTCGTTCGACATTTCAGAGCTGCCGATGGCCAGATTTTTGCTACTTATCTGATATCAAAGACCAAAATTGGTATCAAACTGTTCCCATCTTTCACCTATTGGACTCGAATCCTTGGCACTCCTCTCCCAGACAAAGATATCCTCATTGGTTGGGATGTCTACAGCAAATGTGGAGCCCTCAGGATCCTCCCTAACAGAATCCGATACAAAAGAGATTTTAAACCTTTTGCCCTTCTCCCAAAGATATTCCCGCTTTATAAAATACACCCGACTTTCCAGCACATCCAACGGAAACTGCTACGGTTTTGCGTAGACAGCCAGTCCGACTTCCATCATCCCTCCCCTTTATGGAAAAATCCTGACTTCTTCATCCATCTTCCTTTCAAACTTAATGATGACGTCAATCCTACCAAAGCCACCCACTCCGGGATGTCTCCCTCTGACTTACAATTGGCCCAAGATGAATGTGATACATTACTCCAACAAGGCCTCATTGAACCCACTTCCTCTCCATGGGCCTGCCAAGCCTTTTATGTCGAAAAAAGGTCTGAATTACGTCGGGGAAAAAAGAGGATTGTCATTGACTACAAACCGTTGAATCTCTTCTTACGAGATAACAAATTCCCAGTTCCCAGGACGAATACATTATTTGCCCAACTCTCCAAAGCAACTATCTTCTCTAAATTTGACCTCAAATGTGCTTTCTGGCAACTCGGTATACACCCTAGTGACAGATACAAAACGGCTTTCTGTCTTCCCAATGCCCAATACCAGTGGAGGGTTTTACCCTCGGTCTTAAAACGGCTCATTCTCTTTTCCAAAAGGCCTTTACCAGAATCTTCCACCCTATCCTTTACTCCGCTCTCATATACGTGGATGACATTCTCCTGTTTTCTTCCACTGAAACCTCTCATTCCCAGCTCCTTACACAGTTCCTTGCTCTCATAAACCACCATAGTATCATGTTATCCAACAATAAAAGTTCACTTGGCCAAACTCAAATTGAATTCCTTTTCATGAAAATTTCTCAGGGCCAGTACTGCCTAGGTCCTCATATTGCCTCACAACTCCTTGACTTCCCATATTCGAACCTGACCACCAAACAAGTCCAACAGTTCCTCGGTATAATCAATTTTATCAGGGACTTCCTCCCCCAGGTTAGCCGACACACCTCAGTCCTTTCCCAAATGCTAAAAAAGTCTCCTCCACCATGGTCACAAGCTCATACCCATGCCGTCTCTGAGCTAAAGAAACTATCCCAATCTCCTTCAGCCCTTACTATTCCCTCTGACGGTCACCTTATCCTCCAGACAGATGCCAGTTATTCTCACTGGGGTGCTATCCTCCTTGAAGAACGACAAGGTATCCGGTCCTATTGTGGACATGCTAGTGGACAATTCAAACCTTCCCAAGCATATTACCACACAGTCTACAAAGAAATCATTGCTGTCAAACACGGCATCCAAAAATTTGACTTCTACTTGAGGACACAGAACTTTACTGTAGAAATGGACAACTCCTCTTTTCATAAAGTTCTTGAATTCCGAAATAAGATTCCTCATAATCCACAACTCCTCAGATTGAAAGATTGGTTTGCCCGCTATGACTTCACTGTTAGGCACGTGAAAGGTCATCATAATATAATAGCCGATATGCTTTCACGACCATCCACTATCCATTTACTCTCTTCCGTGAAAACAATCCCCCTTGTCTTCATGGCCACCTCAGCCTCATCCTCATCCTCTACCGCACCACCACCATCGAACCCACCTATCGGGGATTTCCCTCCAGAGTTACAAATTACTGCCACCCATGGTCGTGCACCTTCTCTTGACCAGATCACTGATTTCGCCAGACACTATCTCCCAATCTATCGTTCCAGGATCCGGTCCTAAGGTGTCCAATGTGACGTCACCAACCCCACCAAACCCTTTCTTGACCCTTTCATCATGCCGCCGTATTTCTATTTCTCCCAAGACCTTCTTTGGTATTTATGGTGCTTGTCTGTTCTACATCACTTTGCTTTTGTTTTCCCTTTACAGGCTATGACAACATATCTCAATAATCCCAACCTACACTGTTCCCTCATATGGACTTTCCTCCAATGGTTCAATCCCCTTGCCACTTGGAATCGAGACCTCCTCCACCTTATGGGTAACTACAATTTGTGGAAACTCACCAAACATGAGGCCGAAGCCGTTCAATGCATTTGGATCTTACACCGTCCATACAGGTACAATCCTCATAAAAAGTTGTTATGGACCACGAATATCAGCTATGAATGGCACACCACTTATGACTACCCAAAATGGTATCCGAAGACCACGGCGAGGGCAGGGAGCCTTAAACTATAAACATGTGTCCAAAGTTTTTCCCCAAAAGCGCCTAGCCGTCGGCTGGACAGGGTACTTCGCAGACGAACACCATGAAAACAGATAAGGACCTTAAGCCAATGGAACCAAAATCCTTTTCTGATGTGCAGGATCCTTTAATTAAAGGCAAGCACAGAGCATACTTGGATCATTACAGTCTATAATTCTCAGATCATTTAGAAAAGAAAAAAGATTTAGCAAGCCATAGAAAGGAAACACACTGGGAAATATTTATATATCGGATGATGATTTTTACAAGAAGGGGAGGGTCTCTTTTATAGGCAGGAAGGACCGAAAACAGACAAACAACAAACAGTGCCATGCGAAACAGGTGGCAGGCAGCATGATTACAAAGTCGGTTGAAGTGCCGATTCACTATTACAATACCCAAAGTAAAAGCATAAGTAAAACACACCGAAAAACTTTACATAATTAACGCATAAGTCATGAGTTACGGGGTGTCTAGATTGCATGTAGCATGGTTGTCATCATCAGAATCTTGGGCTCCACATATCAGGCAGGGCCATGTGCTGAAAATGAAAGGGTCTTGGGAGTCAATCATGTGGCTCTGGACCGAGAGAGGGTCTTCTGGATCACCGGATTGTCTAGGGACATCAGGAATGATGTAATGTTCATCAGTGAAGTCATTATTGGTGTTGTAGAGGAAATTCAGCAGGGGAATTTGAATGGTCTTCGGATACCATTTTGGGTAGTCATAAGTGGTGTGCCATTCATAGCTGATATTCGTGGTCCATAACAACTTTTTATGAGGATTGTACCTGTATGGACGGTGTAAGATCCAAATGCATTGAATGGCTTCAGCCTCATGTTTGGTGAGTTTCCACAAATTGTAGTTACCCATAAGGTGGAGGAGGTCTCGATTCCAAGTGGCAAGGGGATTGAACCATTGGAGGAAAGTCCATATGAGGGAACAGTGTAGGTTGGGATCATTGAGATATGTTGTCATAGCCTGTAAAGGGAAAACAAAAGCAAAGTGATGTAGAACAGACAAGCATCATAAATACCAAAAAAGGTCTTGGAAGAAATAGAAATATGGCGGCATGATGAAAGGGTCAAGAAAGGGTTTGGTGGGGTTGGTGACGTCACATTGGACACCTTGGGACCGGATCCTGGAACGATAGATTAGGAGATAGTGTCTGGCGAAATCAGTGATCTGGTCAAGAGAAGGTGCACGACCATGGGTGGCAGTAATTTGTAACTCTAGAGGGAAATCCCCGACAGGTGGGTTCGATGGTAGTGGTGCGGTAGAGGATGAGGCTGAGGTGGCCATGAAGACAAAGGGGATTTTTTTCACAGAAGAGAGTAAATGGATAGTGGATGGTCGTGAAAGCATATCGGCTATTATATTATGATGACCTTTCACGTGCCTAACAGTGAAGTCATAGCGGGCAAACCAATCTTTCAATCTGAGGAGTTGTGGATTAGGAGGAATCTTATTTCAGAATTCAAGAACTTTAGGAAAAGAGGAGTTGTCCATGTCTACAGTAAAGTTCTGTGTCCTCAAGTAGAAGTCAAATTTTTGGATGCCGTGTTTGACAGCAATGATTTCTTTGTAGACTGTGTGGTAATGTGCTTGGGAAGGTTTGAATTGTCCACTAGCATGTCCACAATAGGACCGGATACCTTGTCGTTCTTCAAGGAGGATAGCACCCCAGTGAGAATCACTGGCATCTGTCTGGAGGATAAGGTGACCGTCAGAGGGAATAGTAAGGGCTGGAGGAGATTGGAATAGTTTCTTTAGCTCAGAGACGGCTTGGGTATGAGCTTGTGACCATGGTGGAGGAGACTTTTTTAGCATTTGGGAAAGGACTGAGGTGTGTCGGCTGACCTGGGGGAGGAAGTCCCTGATAAAATTGATTATACCGAGGAACTGTTGGACTTGTTTGCTGGTCAGGTTCGAATCTGGGAAGTCAAGGAGTTGTGAGGCAATATGAGGACCTGGGCAGTACTGGCCTTGAGAAATTTTCATGCCAAGGAATTCAATTTGAGTTTGGCCAAGTGAACTTTTGTTGTTGGATAACATGATACCATGGCGGTTTATGAGAGCAAGGAACTGCGTAAGGAGCTGGGAATGAGAGGTTTCAGTGGAAGAAAACAGGAGAATGTCATCCACGTATATGAGAGCAGAGTAAAGGATAGGGTGGAAGATTCTGGTAACGGCCTTTTGGAAAAGAGATGGAGCCGTTTTGAGACCGAAGGGTAAAACCCTCCACTGGTATTGGGCATTGGGAAGATAGAAAGCCATTTTGTATCTGTCACTAGGGTGTATACCGAGTTGCCAGAAAGCACCTTTGAGGTCAAATTTAGAGAAGATAGTTGCTTTGGAGAGTTGGGCAAATAATGTATTCGTCCTGGGAACTGGGAATTTGTCATCTCGTAAGAAGAGATTCAATGGTTTGTAGTCAATGACAAGCCTCTTTTTTCCCCGACGTAATTCAGACCTTTTTTCGACATAAAAGGCTTGGCAGGCCCATGGAGAGGAAGTGGGTTCAATGAGGCCTTGTTGGAGTAATGTATCACATTCATCTTGGGCCAATCGTAAGTCAGAGGGAGACATCCCGGAGTGGGTGGCTTTGGTAGGATTGACGTCATCATTAAGTTTGAAAGGAAGATGGATGAAGAAGTCAGGATTTTTCCATAAAGGGGAGGGATGATGGAAGTCGGAGTGGCTGTCTACGCAAAACCGTAGCAGTTTCCGTTGGATGTGCTGGAAAGTCGGGTGTATTTCGGAAAGTGGGAATATCTTTGGGAGAAGGGCAAAAGGTTTAAAATCTCTTTTGTATCGGATTCCGTTAGGGAGGATCCTGAGGGCTCCACATTTGCTGTAGACATCCCAACCAATGAGGAAATCTTTGTCTGGGAGAGGAGTGCCAAGGATTCGGGTCCAATAGGTGAAAGATGGGAACAGTTTGATACCAATTTTGGTCTTTGATATCAGATGAGTAGCAAAAATCTGGCCATCGGCAGCTCTGAAATGTCGGACGAGTGGGGTCCATGCATAGGCTGGAAGGACTTTGGGGGTTCATCATGGAGGTGTGAGCACCAGTGTCGAAGTAGGCAATAACATTGATAGGTTTAGAGTATTTGGTTTCAAGAATTTGGACGTGGGTTTGTGGTCCAGTCGGTTCAATAAAGGGAAGTGGCTTGGCCACTTGAGCTTGGAAGACATCTGGGGTGCCCTCAACACCTGAGGAATAGTAATGGGCAGTATCAAGTTCTGAATTCAGGGAACCAGTGTCATGAATGACGAAGACTATGTCGTCAGTAACTTCTTCTTGTTCTGAGAAGACGGATTCAACATCAGCATCGGAAGGGATAGAATCTGCAAGTTGAGATATCTACTGGACAAGCTTAGCAGACTTGATATTCTTGTTAGGACAATGTCTCGCATAGTGGCCTGGTTGGCCACAAATGTAACATCTGGTGGATTTGTTCTTTCCACGTCTGACTTTTCGTCTGAAGGATCTGATATGACCACATTTTGAACTTTGATATTTTGACTTGTCCAGAAGCCATGTTTCAATAGACACTATTGAAAACTTAACGTTAAGATTTAATATCCAATACCTCAAAACATCCATATGATGATATTCTACTCTCATTTAATAAATGGAGCCACGATGTCCATATCTATAAATGAAGTCCTCTATCGATTAACAAATGAATACCACCAAACTGTCGAGGATAGACTATACTATATAATCGTACACATTGATAACTCAAATGATAACACTTGCAACCATAAGTCCATCATTTATCTCAGGATTAAGATAGACTCTCCGATTGTCCTGATAATGAAAAGACTTTTATCTACTGACGGTTTTAGATAAAGTATTTTATTGTGATCCAGTTCAATGCACCTAGTGCACTAGATCTTTTACTCAAAGCCACTTTGATGATTTTAGACTCATCATAACACATTTGATCCCACTCAAATGCCAGTAAAAGAATCTACAACTTTAACAAGATAAAGGTGCCCAACCTTTACCTTAAGTTGTGAACATTATTCAAGACTAACTAAAGAATTGTGTCTACCTCATACATATCCAGATGTGCGAACAATTCTTCTTTTCTCACAGTCTTTTGACCTTATGATTATTTACTTTTGACAATTATAATAATTAAACTATAAATGCTATAAGATTTATTAAACCAGAAATCACATTATTAATATGAATAGATTGTCAAAAACACTATTACACTCTTGCTATTGAGCATAATCCTAACAGCAACTCCTCAATGTCTAATTTTGAGTTTGATGAAGAGATGGACTATGATGACTTCATGAGATTTTTTGAGAATTCAAGATTGAAGAAGAAAAAGGAGATACAAAAGTTGAAAGGGGAGAAGCTCGAATTGACTTCCAAAGTGACTCATTTGAGCATGGAAATGAGTAAGGCAAAAGAGATGGAAGAAGGGTTGAAGATGGAGTTAGTCTTGGCCAAGAAAAATGAAGAAAGCTTGAGGAAAGAGCTTATGGAAGCAAAGGAGTTGATTGTTAAGATGACTTCCGGAACCGAGAAGCTTGACAAGATGCTATCTTGTGGGAAGAGTCCTAGTGACAAGAAGGGGTTAGGATATGTGGAAGAAATGGAAGCCACATCCTTGAAAAAGACAACTTTTGTCAAGAGTAAAGAGGTTGAAAATGCTCAAACCCTTCAAGAATCAACCAAATGGGTTAAAGTTGGTGAATCCTCCAAGCAAGCACAAGCAAGGATTCTAACAAGAGCTCCACCTCAACCTAGAGCTCCTCAACCAAGACCTCCTCAACAAAGGATCCCACAAGCTCAACATAGGGTCTTTCATGCTCAACCTAGAAGACATGCCAACTTGGCTCAACCACAAAGGAGAGAGATGCCTCAACATCCAAGAGCAACTCAAAATAGAAGGAGGCCACAAATGCTTGCACAAGGCTATGGTATGAACTCCTATTTTACTCCTACTTGTCATTTTTGTGGAATTGAAGGCCACATTAGGTCTAATTGCTTTAAGTATATTAAAATGTGTAGAAAAGAAAGCATGATTGAGAAAAATATGCTTAAAAGAGCCACAATGCATGCACCTAGGAAATTTAGAGCTAATGGACCAATGGCTCCTAGAAATGACTATGTTTCACCTAGGTTAAATAGAAATGATGAATATTATTGCTATGTGGCCCAAGTTGCCTTAAAAGCAAATGCCTCTAACACTTGGTACCTTGATAGTGGGTGTTCTAGGCACATGACTGGAAACAAGAGTTTCTTTAAAACTCTTGTGATGGAGGATGGTGGGTTTGTCACCTTTGGTGATGGATCTAAGAAAAAGGTCATAGGGAAAGGTAATATATCTATTCCCGATTTACCCTCCTTGCCCAATGTTCTCTATGTTGATGGCTTACAAGCCAATCTCATTAGCATATCACACTTGAGTGACGAAGGGCTTTTGGTTATGTTTGGCAAAGTTGATTGCTCTATTCTTAAGGAAAATGGGCAAGTTTTGTTAAAAGGCAAGAGATCAAGTGACAATTGCTATTGTCTTGAGTCTAATCTCATCTCTTGCAACTTGTCTACTAGTGAGCAAATTGAGGTGTGGCACTAAAGACTTAGCCATATGAACTATAGGGACTTGAAAGTCCTTCATAGGTTGAATGTTGTTAGGGGCCTTCCCAAGCTTGGGAAAAAGGTTGAGGGAGTTTGTGGACCTTGTCAACAAGGGAAGCAAACCAAAAGTGTGCATAAGAAAGACAAATACCTTTCCACCAAAGAGCCATTGGAGCTCATCCATATGGACCTTATGGGTCCCATTCAAACCGAAAGTTTAGGTGGTAGAAGGTACATTCTTGTTGTTGTTGATGACTTCTTTAGGTTTACATGGACTTACTTCCTTAGAGAAAAGTCCGAAGCCTTAGAGAAATTCAAAATACTTTGTGTCAAAATTCAAAATGAGAAAACTTCTCACATTAAAAGCATTAAGAAAATTAGAAGTGATCATGGGAAAGAATTTGAAAATGCTAACTTTGAAAATTTTTGCAATAGCTTAGGCATTTCCCATGAATTTTCAGCCCATAGGACTCCTCAACAAAATGGTGTTGTTGAGAGGAAGAATAGAGTCCTCCAAGAGATGGCCCGTGTGATGTTGCTTAGCAACAAAGTCCCTAGAAATACGGCTTGTTACATAGGGAATAGAGTGTTCCTTAGGCCCGGGACTAAACAAACATCCTATGAGTTATGGAAGGGTAGGAAACCCAATGTTAGCTACTTCCACTTCTTTGGAAGCAAGTGCTATATACTTAATGACCGTGATCAACTTGGCAAGTTTGATGCCAAGAGTGATGAGGGTATTTTCATTGGATATGCACTTAATAGCAAGGCCTATAGAGTTTTTAATCTTAAGACTCGAAGTGTTATGGAATCATCAAATGTGGTCTTTGATGATTGTAGGCCAAAACATGATGACCATGAGGAGGATGTTTGTGAGTTGGATGACCTTCCTTTGAAGGAAAGTGGTGAAACTTCAAGTGGTGTAAAGTCAAACCAAGATGAAGAGGATGATTTACCTCTTAATAGAGTTCCTCCCTTGGACTCTAATGAACCCGCTCCTTGGGTTAGAAAACTCTATGATAAGAATGATATCATTGGAGAGGTTAGAGAGGGTGTTAGGACTAGGCGTCAAATAGCTAATCAAATTAGCTATACTTGTTACACCTCTCAAATATAACCCAAAAAGGTTGATGAAGCCTTGGAGGATGAGTTTTGGGTTCTTGCCATGCAAGAAGAGCTAAACCAATTTGAGAGAAATGAGGTTTGGACTCTTGATCCTAGACCTAAAAACACCAATGTCATAGGCACTAAATGGGTGTTTAAGAACAAATCCGATGAGGAGGGCAACATTGTGCGAAACAAGGCAAGGCTTGTTGCATAAGGATACTCTCAAATTGAGGGTATTGACTTTGAGGAGACATTTGCTCCCGTTGCCCGTCTAGAGTCCATAAGGCTTCTCTTATCCATTTCTTGTGTGTACAAGTTCAAATTACACCAAATGGATGTCAAGAGTGCCTTCCTCAATGGCTTATTGCATGAGGAAGTGTTTGTTGAGCAACCCAAGGGGTTTGTGGATCCACACTACCCCTCTCATGTCTATCGCCTCAAGAAGGCTCTATATGGGTTGAAACAAGCACCGAGGGCTTGGTATGAGCACCTCACTCTTTATCTTGTTGACAAAGGCTACTCTAGAGGTAGTGTTGACAAGACTTTGTTCATCAAGTACACTAAAGATGAGCTATTCATAGCTCAAATTTATGTTGATGACATTGTTTTTGGTTCCACCAACAACTTGAAAGTTCAACAATTTGTTGATGTCATGTCTCATAAGTTTGAGATGAGCATGGTTGGTGAACTAAATTACTTCTTAGGCTTACAAATCAAGCAAATGGATGATGTGATCTTCATATCCCAAGCTAAGTATGCTAAGAACCTAGTGAAGAAGTTTGGCCTTGAGAGTGCCAAACATTGTGACACACCCATGAGCACCACCTTGAAACTTATCAAAGATGCTAGTGGAAAGGATGTGGAGCAAAGTCTATATCGTGGCATGATAGGAAGCTTGCTTTACTTGACCGCAAGTAGGCCTGATATTTGTTTTAGTATGGGTGTTTGTGCTAGGTACCAAGCTAATCCCAAAGAGTCTCACCTTGTTGCAGTGAAGAGGATCATTCGGTTTGTGAATGGTACCTCAAATCATGGGATTTGGTACTCCTTTGACACTAATCCAAGTCTTGTTGGATTTAGTGATGCCGATTGGGCGGGAAATTATGATGATAGGAAGAGTACATCGGGCGATTGCTTCTTCCTTGGGAACAATTTGGTTTCTTGGTTTTGCAAGAAGCAAAACTCAATTTCCCTATCCACGGCCGAGGCGGAATACATTGCCGCCGGTAGTGCATGCACTCAATTAATGTGGATGAAACAAATGCTAGCCGACTATGGCTTGGAGCAAGGTACTCTTACTTTATTTTGTGACAACATGAGTGCCATTAACATTTCTAAGAATTGTAGGAAAAAACGGGTGCACGCAGCGGAAGCGAGACTAAAATAGAGTTTAGTATAGTTTAAAATTTTTCCATAATTTGAACCTTTACCCTCTAATTAATGAACATATAATACTAAAGATATCATACCTTTGTCACGTGATCCGATTGACATTGCATCGATGGTAATCTGCAAGATCTTCTAATCCAATCACGAACGTGAATCACCTAGGAGCGTGGTCTCCCTTCTCTTTGAATTGTGTACCCGAGGATGGATTAACAAAACTTTTTCTTTTTCGTTAGTCACAACAAGTTCCAAGAGACAATAAAGAATGTTCCGATCACTTTTGAATTCACAATCTTTAGATCGAAACTCGCGTGAACCTTATTCGAAATTGTGCACAAAACCTTTTGATGTAAAAGTAACTAGTGCACTATCGAAATAAGAACAAACTTTTCTCTCTATTCCTCTTGGCTGATTATCACACTAATCTCTAGAGTTGGATTTTATTTTTCTCAAGCAAAAGAAAAATATTCTCAAGACAAAGACCTTAGGGTTCTCGAATTCTACTTGCATATAATATATATGTATATCACGAATTCTTCTTGCCCAATTAAATATATTTATATATTGGCGACCAATTCTATATGCCATATAAATAATATATATCTCAAACATATAGACTACTCATTCTGCATGCCACCTATGATATATATATATATATATATATATATGTTGCCGAAAATTGCTTTCCACCTATAATATATATTAGTGGCCGAAATCTTCTACCCAAATAGGATTTATGTCGTTTGACCTAAATCCTAACTTTAAGTAGATTTCTTTATAATTCCAAACCCTAATCCAACTCTTTAGTGTTTTTGTGACTATATTAAAGACTTCCTAATTTGACTAGATAAATAAATCTCTCATTTATTTACTTACCAAATAAAGTCTTTTATATTTTATTTATACTACCACAATAGTATACTACTAATAAACATATTTCCTAGTCAGAAAAAGATTTTGATTTTTAATTAAATAATTAACTAATAAATTAATTAATTTCCATTTAATCAATCAATAAAATAAAATAATATTCTAGACTATTATTCTAGTCTTGCCGCCCACACCATATACATGGGCCTAATATTATTTTCTTATTTTATTTAATCCATTAGACTTTAATTAAAAAGCCCACATGTGAACCACACTCATTCTTACTAAAAGAAACAAGTCCACATGCCTTTCATTAATATATTAATATAATTGATCAGCCCATAAAATAAATAATGTGCAAATTATATTCTTAATATATTAAATACAATTCTAGATGGACCCATAAATTGGTCCGGTAGAATATATCAAGTGATCCATGCAAGTCCGTGTGGATTGGGGATCTTGGCGGGCTATCTAAATTTAAGCTTCAATAGACATAACCTAATCACAATCAACAAATGATTCACTTAGGTCCGATTTATTAATTTTAACTCATTCCACTAAAGAGCTAAAATTGAACTCTTAAATAAAGATAGAATAAGTAAATATTTCTCATTCATACCCTAGACAATCTTATTGGAGATGGTGTATCCTCGTGAAGAATATCAGTAATCGCCAAGAGCTAATAGACCGCCTATAGCTCTCCAAGTTACCATATTTACTCATATGACCACATTTTGAACTTGGATATTTTGACTTGTCCAGAAGCCATGTTTCAATAGACTCTACCGAAAACTTAACGTTAAGATTCAATATCCAATACCTCAAAACATCAATATGATGATATTGTACTCTCATTTAATAAATGGAGCCACGATGTCCATATCTATAAATGAAATCCTCTATCGATTAGCAAATGAATACCACTAAACTATCGAGGATAGACTATGCTATATAATCGTACTCATTGATAACTCAAATGATAACACTTGCAACCATAAGTCCATCATTTATCTCAAGATTAAGATAGACTATCCGATTGTCCTGATAATGAAAAAACTTTTATCTACTGATGGTTCTAGATAAATTATTTCATTGTGATCCTATTCAATGCACCCAGTGCACTAGATTCTTTTACTCGAAGACCCTTCGATGATTTCAGACTCATCATAACTCATTTGATCCCACTCAAATGCTAGCAAAAGAATTCTACAACTTTAACAAGATAAAGGTGCCCTACCTTTAACTTAAGTTGTGAACATAATTCAAGACTAACTAAAGAATTGTGTTTACCTCATACATATCCAGATGCACGAACAATTCTTCTTTTCTCATAGTCTTTTGACCTTATGATTATTTACTTTTGACAGTTATAATATTCAATCTACAAATGCTATAAGATTTGTTTAAATCAAAAATCACTTTATTAATATGAAAAGATTGTCAAAAACAATATTACACTATTGCTATTGAGCATAATCCTAACAATCTCCCACTTGCACTATGGCAAATATGTCATATCTCTCATTCCCATGTTCTCTATGAGAGTAATACAATAACGCTCGGTGTGTATGATAAATATATCTAGAGGGGGGGGGGGGGGTTGAATAGATTTTAACTATTATTACCCAATTTTCGCATGCAAGTCAATTTTACGAAAATGCCCCTAATAGTCAAAAATACAAGCAAGTGTAATATAGTGCGGAATTTAAATAACACTTGATGTATACATGGAAACCCAACCACTAGGAAAAACCACGGGCTGTTTAGTGCGCCACACTCGGACCTCGAAATCCACTAATTGAAATGGAGTTTACAACCTATGTAGACCTCGTCTAACACTCCGGTCTATAACCCCCCACTTCTACCACTCGGGCCTTAAAAAGTGGCTCTAGTCCAATTGCTTGAGGACTATGCAATCTTAGCCTCAAGACTTAATTCTCAATGAAGAGATTAAACAACCTATGCGAATATATATGAATATTCAAATAACAAACAAGGCTAGGTAACCTTAGATGCTTATCTAGGATGATGATATAATCAATTAAATCAACCCTAGATATCAATTGCTAAATGACATGTCAAATAGCTTAGCTAATCAAGATTAATCAAAAACCTAACAAAACAACACTCAATCAATTCATCACAATTAATTCTCTATTCTTGTATTTATCATATGATCAAAAACATACAAGTAAATTAAAAGAGAATAGCTTGATAGTAAAAAAAACTAAAATAAGATGAACTTAATCAAAATCTTACCAAGCAAGTTGTGATGATGCAAAACTCAATCATGGATGCATTCTATATAGTCATAGAAGATGCAATATGAAATATGATGCAAAAAGGATTTGATTTGAGTGTTTAAAGGTGAGTTCTTGATTTGATTTTTTTCTCAAAAATCTCTCTTTGAAGTTTAGGGTTCTAATAACTCAAAGAACTTGATCAGAGAATGAGAAAGTAAGATATTTATAGACATCAAGAATTGGGCATGAGAATAGACAATTTTGCCCCTGAAACGCACCAATCGGCGGTTTCATTCGGCGGCTAGGCCGCCGTTTACAACCGCCGAATTGAACCCGAGAAAAACAGGGGAACAACGGCGGTTTTGAAACCGCCTATTAAACTGTAGAATCAAACCCGAGAGATTTCAATCGATCAGGTATGAACGGCGGTTTCGAACGGCGGTCGTGATCGCAGAATTGCTCCAAACACTTCTGGATGCAAACGGCGGTTTCATTCGGCGGCCAGGCCGCCGATCATAACCGCCAATCACCAACAGGGGTGAAAACAAAGGAGAAGCCAAGGGCATTCTCCGTGGGCGGTCTTCGCGCAAAACCAAGCACATATAGTGCATGCGCAGACATTTCCGAACACTATCGGGAAACGAATTACTAAGCATATATACACACAACAAGATATCACTCAAAGTGCTAGTGTGTAGAGTGACATGTGAAGAGTATGCACACAAGAACAAGTATGCTAAGTGTGTGTGTGCTAACTAAATCTCTTCAAAGAAAACTAGGCAATAGAAATTATACCTTTAGCGTGCTTGTCTCTTAAGGTCTTGGAAGGGCCTTCGAGCTTGAAGTTCATGTAGGGAAAAATACCGTAGTACACGCAGCGGAAGCGAGACTAAAAATAAGATTTAGTGACTTTTAAAATTTTTCCTTTATGAACCTTAAACCCTTTAATTAATTAAACATTCATATACAATAACCAAAAAGTAGAATACCTTTTGTCGCGTGATCCGATTGACTTACGTCGATGGTAATCCGCAAGATCTTCAATCCTAGCACGAACGTGGATCACCTAGGAGCGTGGTCTCCCTTTTTCTTTGAATTGCAAACCTGTGAATGGACAAAACAAACTTTCTTTTCTTTGTTAGTCACAAAACAATCAAAAGAATGACTGAGATTATTCCGGTCACTTTTGAGTTCTCAATCTAATGATCGAAACTCGCGTGAACCTAGATCGATATCGTATACACAAGCTTATTGATGATTAAGCAAATAGTATACTATCAAAGAATAATCTAACACTCTATTTGTTTTAGTAGAATAAAAGCTTTCTATGAATTGAGAAGAAGAAGAAAAATTGTCTCCATAACAACTTGTGGTGGCCGAAATCTATAAGAGCACTTATATAGGTGGCCAAATTTTCTTCTCTTCTTTCACTTAGGGTGGCCGAAAATCACAACCTAAAAGGGACTAGGGTTGCCGCAATTCTCAAGCCCAAAGAGTTTGTATTGCACCCTATTTCCTATTTAGTTTAAGACTTTAAACCCTAATTGAATTCATAAATCTTTTATTCCTTTATTTGACTAAATATAAAAGACTTCTTATTTGATTAAATAAATAAAATTAATTATTTATTTTCTTACCAAATAAGTCTTTTACTTTTAGTATACTACCAACAATATTATAACACTAGGAATCATATTTCCTAATCAGAAAAGATTTGTTTCTTAATTAAACAATTAATTAATAAATTAATTAATTCTTATTTAATTAAAACAAATGAAACAAAATAATATATTAGGTTAAAACTTAACCTTGCCGCCCCACCTGAATAAATGGGCCAAAATATTATTTTCTTATTTCATTTAATCCATTGGACTTTAAATAAAAAGCCCACATGTGAACCAGACCATTCTTACTAAAAAAACAAGCCCACATGTCTTTCATTAATATATAAATATAATTGAGCAGCCCATTACTAATAATGTGCAAATTATATTCTTAATATATTAAATGCAATTCTAGATGGACCCTTAAATTGGTCCTGTAGAATATATCAAGTGATCCATGCAAGTCCGTGGGATTGGGATCTTGGCGGGCCATCTAAATTTAAGCTTCAATAGACATAACCTAATCACAATCAACAAATGATTCACTTAGGTCCGATCCATTAATTTTAACTCATTCCACTAAAGAGCTAAAATTGAACTCTAAATAAAGATAGAAAAGGAAGATGCTCCTCATTCATACCCTAGACAATCATATAGAAGATAGTGTATCCTCGTGATTAATATCAGTAATCGCCAAGAGTTCATAGACCGCCTATAACTCTCCAAGTTACCATATTTACTCATATGACCACGTTTTGAACTTGGATATTTTGACTTGTCCAGAAGCCATGTTTTCAATAGACACTATCGAAAACTCAACGTGAGATTTAATATCCAATTACCTCAAAACATCCATATGATGATATTATACTCTCATTTAATAAATGGAGCCACGATGTCTATATCTATAAATGAAGTCCTCTATCGATTAACAAATGAATATCACTAAACTATCGAGGATAGACTATGCGATATAATCGTACTCATTGATAACTCAAATGATATCACTTGCAACCATAAGTCCATCATTTATCTCAGGATTAAGATAGACTCTCCGATTGTCCTGATAATGAAAAGACTTTTATCTATTGACGGTTCTAGATAAAGCTTTTCATTGTGATCCTGTTCAATGCACCCAGTGCACTAGATCCTTTTGCTCGAAGACACTCCGATGATTTAGACTCATCATATCTCATTTGATCCCACTCAAATGCTAGCAAAAGAATTCTACAACTTTAACAAGATAAGGTGCCCAACCTTTAACTTAAGTTGTGAACATTATTCAAGACTAACTAAAGAATTGTGTCTACCACATACATATCCAGATGTACGAACAATTCTTCTTTCTCATAGTCTTTAGACCTTATGATTATTTACTTTGACAATTATAATATTAAACTATAAATGCTATACGATTTGTTAAACCAGAAATCACTTTATTAATATGAAAAAGATTGTTAATTACAACATTACACTCTTGCTATTGAGCATAATCCTAACAGTTCAATCACCTAAACTACCCTTACACAAAAACCCCCAACATGTGGTTTGTCTACGAAATAAGCCAATCAAGATATGGGAATCCTTACAATCTCCCCTTTGGCTATGTTCGTGACAAAACCACCACTCACATTGATTCCTCACAACATAATAGAAACTACGGGTCTACATGATTTTCTACTTTATAAAGAGATATATAAAAGTAATCTTGAAGTCATCAATCTCATGTAGACAAATCAATCCCTGAAAGCAAAGTTTCTATTCTTTCTAATTCAAGTAAAAAGTGAGATTAATCAAGTGAGAATAAAAACAAGCATTTGCATTCTAAGAATTTAAGCACAACTACAACATCATGCAATAATTGTGAATGCAATGCTCCCCCTCAATGGGTTACTCCCCTTCAATGTATTGTCTCCCCAACATGCATAATTGCTACCACAATTTGCAACTCCCCTTACCACCATTCTACTCCCCGTTTTTGTCATGATATAGGTAAAGGAGTAGTCCCCAACCGGGTCACTTAGAAAAGAGAGAGAGTAGCAAACTATATACTTGCATAATCATATAATCCACTTTATGCAAGTCAATCAATTGGAGAGAAACAGGAGATTTATTTAAAATAATGTGTGAATCAAAACATGCTTTGCATACAAGACATGTAGCATTCCAGTCCCAAATACAATGTATTTGGCAAAACAAATGACAAGGTTTCTAATACTAATTCAAACCATTTCACCAATGTCATGAGAGAAGCAAGGATTAGATTTTCATTGATTTAATTTATGCACACTATATCCATCTTTCCTAAGCCAAACATGTCATG
>VAHF01000130.1:0-42122 GCA_008009225.1 Acer yangbiense | reverse complement strand
TAGGAGTGAGTCGTAAGGTAGCTTGATCACTTGGGTTTTGTAAATTATATCCAACCAGTGAATTTTATTGTAATGGTTGTGGATTCAACCTATAGATGTTTACTCATTTGAGGTTTTACCACATAAAACATATCGTGTGTCAATCTCTCTTACTCTTTTCTCCTTTACATTGCTTTTAAAATCATTTTAATATCTTTGATTAAATAAGAATTGAAAAAAATGTGTGGAGCATAAACTTGTGATTGTTTAATTGTTGGTTTTCGCGGATATTGATATTATTTGTGCAATTAACAATTGTGAAGTTTGTAGAGGTTGGAGTGTTTGGTATTATTAGATATAGAAGCGTTTTTGTTGTTTTTGTTTATGTGGTCATTCAAGTTTTTGTAGGTTGAAGGTTTGCTCACCAAGTGTTTGACAAATTGCTCCCCAAGTGTACTTCATTGATTCAAGATCTAGCATGTATCTTTTGGATATAGGCATCTCAACTGGGGGAGTGACCTTCCGTTGCCATACAGGTAGTTACCAATCATGTAGAACCAAATTGACTTGTATGTTATTCTTCTAGTTGTTGGGGAGCTTTCTACTCCACATGTAGTTCACTATGGGATCCATCGAGCAAGGGGATCGATCCACTGGTTGGACCTCAGCAGCTTTAGTGATGCTTCAGTGTGCGAGCAGTTGGTGAGGGTGGGTGGGGTGGCACACCCTTAGGTAACATATGGCCTCCTCATGTGGCTATCTTGGCCAGGATATCAGCATGGTGGTTCGCTACCCGAAAGATTTGCTCCATCCTTATCCCCTGAACTTTTCCATCATTCTTCATATATGAAGCTGTCAAAACAAGTTGTTTCTTAGTCATGATGTTTTACAAACAAAAACATACTTATAAGTCGAAAGTACTTCTAGACATCCGTTCTGATACTAATTGTAATTCCTTAAGACTTATAATGTGCAAAACTACCTGGGTGGGTGTTTATGTAGGGAAAAATACCGTAGTACACGCAGCGGAAGCGAGACTAAAAATAGATTTAGTAACTTTTAAAATTTTTCCTTTTTATGAACCTTAAACCCTTTAATCAATTAAACATATATATTATCTAACAAAAGAATAATACCTTTTGTCGCGTGATCCGATTGACTTACGTCGATGGTAATCCGCAAGATCTTCAATCCTAGCACGAACGTGGATCACCTAGGAGCGTGGTCTCCCTTTTCTTTGAATTGCAAACCTGTGAATGGACAAACAAACTTTTCTTTTCTTTGTTAGTCACAAAAACAATCAAAAGAATACTAAGATTATTCCGGTCACTTTTGAGTTCTCAATCTAATGATCGAAACTCGCGTGAACCTAGATCGATGTCGTACACACAAGCTTATTGATGAATAAGCAAATAGTATACCATCAAAGAATAATCTAACACTCTTTTATGTTTTAGTAGAATAAAATAATCTCTCTATGAATTAAGAAGAAGAAGAAATTTGTATCAAGAACACATATGGTGGCCGAATTCTATAAGAGCACTTATATAGGTGGCCAAATTTTCTTCTCTTCTTTCACTTAGGGTGGCCGAAAATCATAACCTAAAAGGGACTAGGGTTGCCGCAATTCTCAAGCCTAAAAGAGTTTGTATTGCACCCTAATTCCTATTTTAGTTTAAGACTTCAAACCCTAATCCAACTCATAGATCTTTTATTCTTTTATTTTGACTAAATAAAAAGACTCCTTATTTGATTAAATAAATAAAATTAATTATTTATTTTCTTACCAAATAAGTCTTTTACTTTAGTATACTACCAACAATAGTATAACACTAGGAATCATATTTCCTAATCAGAAAAGATTTGTTTCTTAATTAAACAATCAATTAATAAATTAATTAATTCTTATTTAATTAAAAAATGAAAACAAAATAATATCTTAGGTTAAAAATTAACCTTGCCGCCCATATAAAATATTGGGCCAAATATTATTTTCTTATTTCATTTAATCCATTGGACTTTAAATAAAAAGCCCACATGTGAACCAGACCCATTCTTACTAAAAGAAACAAGCCCACATGTCTTTCATTAATATATTAATATAATTGAGCAGCCCATTACATAAATAATGTGCAAATTATATTCTTAATATATTAAATGCAATTCTAGATGGACCCTTAAATTGGTCCGGTAGAATATATCAAGTGATCCATGCAAGTCCGTGTGGATTGGGGATCTTGGCAGGCCATCTAAATTTAAGCTTCAATAGACATAACCTAATCACAATCAACAAATGATTCACTTAGGTCCGATCCATTAATTTAACTCATTCCACTAAAGAAACTAAAACTGAACTCTTAAATAAAGATAGAAAAGGAAGATGTTCCTCATTCATACCCTAGACAATCATATTGGAGATAGTGTATCTCGTGATTAATATCAGTAATCGCCAAGAGTTCATAGACCGCCTACAACTCTCCAAGTTACCATATTTACTCATATGACCACGTTTTGAACTTGGATATTTGACTTGTCCAGAAGCCATGTTTTCAATAGACACTATCGAAAACTCAACGTTGAGATTTAATATCCAATTACCTCAAAACATCCATATGATGATATTATACTCTCATTTAATAAATGGAGCCACGATGTCCATATCTATAAATGAAGTCCTCATCGATTAACAAATGAATATCACCAAACTATCGAGGATAGACTATGCGATATAATCGTACTCATTGATAACTCAAATGATATCACTTGCAACCATAAGTCCATCATTTATCTCAGGATTAAGATAGACTCTCCGATTGTCCTGATAATGAAAAGACTATTATCTATTGACGGTTATAGATAAAGTATTTCATTGTGATCCAGTTCATTACACCCAGTGCACTAGATCCTTTTGCTCGAAGACACTCCGATGATTTTAGACTCATCATATCTCATTTGAGCCCACTCAAATGCTAGCAAAAGAATTCTATAACTTTAACAAGATAAAGGTGCCCAACCTTTAACTTGATAAAGGTGCCCAACCTTTAACTTAAGTTGTGAACATTATTCAAGACTAACTAAATAATTGTGTCTACCACATGCATATCCAAATGTACGAACAATTCTTCTTTTCTCATAGTCTTTAGACCTTATGATTATTTACTTTGACACTTATAATATTAAACTATAAATGCTATAAGATTTGTTAAACTAGAAATCACTTTATTAATATGAAAAAGATTGTTAATAACAACATTCACTCTTGCTATTGAGCATAATCCTAACAATCTCCCACTTGCACTATAGCAAATGTGTCATATCTCTCAAGCTCATGTTCTCTAGATGCCCATCGAAACTCTTCTGAGGTAGAGCCTTTGTGAAGGGATCCGCTAGATTTTTTGCTGACGCGATTTTGGTAATCGTCACGTCACCTCTTTGAACAATCTCCCTTAAAAGATGATACTTTCTTTCAATGTGTTTATCTCTCTTTTGACTTCTTGGTTCTTTCGAATTAGCCACTGCTCCACTGTTGTCACAGTAGATAGTGATCTGCTTATTCATACTAGGAACCACTTCTAAGTCAATCAAGAATTGGCGGAGCCAAACAGCCTCTTTGGCAGCCTCGCATGCAGCAACATACTCAGCTTCCATGGTGGAATCAGCAATACAAGATTGCTTGATACTCCTCCATATAACTGCTCCTCCTCCAATAGTAAACACAGCCCCTGATGTGGATTTTCTGGAGTCAGAATCTGATTGGAAATCAGAATCTGTATACCCAACGGGAATCAAATCCCCTCCAGAGTATACAAGCATATTATCTCTCGTTCTCTTAAGATACTTGAAAATATGCTTGACTGCCGTCTAGTGATCAGGACCAGGTTTCGATTGAAACCTGCTAACTATGCCAACATCAAAACAAATATCTGGTCTAGTACAGAGCATTGCATACATGAGACTTCCAACTGCCGAGGCATATGGAACTCTACTCATGAATTGCTCTTCATGCTCATTCTTAGGAACTTGTTTCTTAGAAAGCTTGATTCCATGTCTGAAAGGTAACATACCTTTCTTGGAATCCTGCATGGAAAACCTAGACAAGATCTTGTCTATGTATGAAGCTTGGGATAATGCAATCATTCTATTCTTTCTATCCCTTATTACTTGGATACCTAGAATAAAACTTGCTTCTCCTAAGTCCTTCATATCAAATTGTTTTGCTAACCATTCTTTTACTGATGTCTATACACCTACATCGTTTCCAATGAGTAGTATATCATCAACATAAAGAATCAGGAAAACCAACTTGTCGCCTTCAATCCTTTTGTATACACAAGGTTCGTTAGGATTCTAAATAAATCCAAAACCTTTGACAGCTTGATCAAACCTTATGTTCCAGGATCTGGATGCTTGCTTCAATCCATATATGGATTTCTGCAACTTGCATACCTTTTCCATTTGGCCCTTTTCAATGAATCCCTCTGGTTGCATCATGTAGATGCTTTCGTCAAGACTTCCATTAAGGAAAGCTGTCTTGACATCCATTTGCCAAATCTCTAGATCTAAAGATGCTGCAATGGACAAGAGTATCCTAATGGATTTAAGCATGGCCACAGGAGAGAAGGTTTCCTCGTAATCGATACCTTCTTTCTGTGTATACCCTTTAGCTACCAATCTAGCTTTAAAGGTTTCCACTTTACCATCCATACCTCTTTTCCTCTTGTATACCCACTTGCACCCAATGGGTTTTATCCCTTTAGGCAAGTCTACAAGGGACCAGACTTTGTTATCGAACATAGATTCAATCTCGGATTGCATTGCCTTTTGCCAATGACGACTATCAACATCCTCCATAGCTTCCTTGTACGTGTAGGGATCATCGTCGTTCGGAAGATTCTCCACTGATTCTCCTAGACCGATGTATCTTTCGGGTTGTGTTCTAACCCTCCCACTACGACGAGGAATGGTAGGTTGTTGATCTTGTGTTGGATCGGAACTTACAATTGGGTTAGGTTGTGTAACCTCTCGTGGAATTGTATCTCCTGACATCTCATTCAGGACAATTCTACTTCTAGGCACAAAATCATTCATATAGTCATTTTCTAGAAATTTAGCATTTGTCGAAACTGTAAGGATTCCCGTTGTTTTTAATTGGCTTATTTCGTGATCAAACCATATGTGGGGGTTCTTTGTTAGGGTAGCCTAAGTATCGGTCTTAAAGTTCGAAGCCCTTTGAAGACCTCGTGTTGATAAGCACCGAAGGTAAATTTCTATGTGCTTACTTTTCTTTGAAGAGATTAGTTGCACACACACACTAAACATTCATTGCATATGTGTGCATTCTCTTCGTTTGTCACAATTCACACTTGCACTTATTTATTATATTTTGTTGTGTGTAATTGTGTCTGTTGTTGTGTAATTCGTTTCCCGATAACTTTCGGAAACGTCCGCGCATGCACGAGAATGTGCTCGTTTAGCGCGAGGACCGCCTATGGAGAATGCCCTTGGCTTCTCCTTGGTTTTCACCTATCTAGGTGATCGGCGGTTATTATCGGCGGCCTGGCCGCCGAATGAAACCGCCGTTTCAGTCCAGATTGGTCTGGAAGCATTTTTGCGGTTAAGATCGGCGGTCACGACCGCCGTTCGAAACCGCCGTTTCAAGACCTGATTGATTTATCTCTCAGTCTAATTCGGCGGTTGAAACGGCGGGCATGAAACCGCCGTTCGAAACCGCCGTTCATACCTGGTTGATTTTGATCTCTCGGTTCTGTTTCGGCGGTTGGAATCGGCGGTCACGAAACCGCCGAATTAACCGCCGTTTATGCTCTGTTCTTCACGAGCTCAATTCGGCGGTCATTAACGGCGGCCTGGCCGCCGATTGAAACCGCCGATTGGCGCGTTTCTTTGAAACTTACTTAAACGACCACACTTTGATTTGGCCCCCTATATATATGCCACTTTGACTTTAGGTCAATTAAGAGAGTTCATATTCAGAATTCATACTTAGGATATTTTTCAAAGAGAAGAAAAATTCCAAGAACTCCATTCTTGATTCTCAAACACTTTTTCATGATCATCAATCATCATCTAGCATCATCTTAGATCATCTAGATGTCATCTAGCATGGAATCTTCATCATACTTTGCTTGGTAAGCTTTTCACTAATATCTTACATGTTTTGTGTTTCTCTTATCTAGCAATCTCAATTAATTACTTGTTTGTTATTTTGTATGCTTTAGATACAATATTGAGATGAGTATGATGTATGTTTGAGATTTTATATTGTGCTTGCATATTAGGTTTTGTGCTTAATATTGATTAGCTAAACTAATTGACATGTCATTTAGTTTTGATATCTAGGATTATACTTAATTGCATATTAATCATCTTAGATAAGCATATAGGGTTTCCCTTGCTCTATGTTGCATTTTGGATATTCACATATTCACTTAGGGTTGTATTCTCTTCAAAGAGAAAGTAAGTCTTGTGTGTAGCATCCGGGATTAGGTTGCTTAGAACGCAAGCAAATTGGACTAGGTTCACTCATACCGGGATTAGGTAGGTGTGTGATTACTTCCGGGATTAGGTTGTAATCGTTTGCACATTTAGTGGATTCGAGGTTCGAGTGTGGCTTACTTACATAGCCCGTGGTTTTTCCCGTGAGGGTTTCCACGTAAAAACCAAGTGTTGTTTTAATTTCCGCACCATATTACAATTGCTTGGTTATATTATCTTGAGGGCATTTTCGTAATTTTGACTAACACGAAAAATTGGGTAAAAAGCGTAAAATCTATTCACCCCCCTCTAGATAGCTTTATACACACCGTGCTATTATTTGTTTCAATTGGTATCAGAGCGGGTTCCTAGACATACATAGGTGATCCTTGCTTATTTTGGTGTGTTTTGCATTTTGTGTGATTTTTGATCATTCATACATTTGCATTCATTTCATTCATTCATAAACACTATGAGTGGAAACGGTGGAAATGGTGGTGGCCACGAAGGAGCTTCTAGCACAAGGCCTCCACTTCTTACCGGATTGAACTATTCCCAATGGAAAGGGAAGATGGAATCCTACATATGCCAAATTCATGACCGTGCATGGATGGCGGTGGAAGACGGATATGATCTCCCTATGATGACTCCCGATGGTGGAGGACAAGATGTTTTGAAGCCTAAGGCGCAATGGAACGCGCAAGAGTTTGAGGCTTCTAAGTGGAATAGGAAGGCTATGCATGCCATTATGTGTGCTATGGATGAGAATCAGTACAAGCTTATTCAGAATACTCAGATTGCCAAAGTGGCATGGGACATCCTTCTAGTTGCACATGAGGGAACCGAGGTGGTGAAGGAGTCCAAGCTTCAAGTCCTCCAAACTCAGTTTGAGCTACTTAGGATGGGAGAGGATGAATGCTTCAATGACTTCGAAATCAAATTGATGGATATTGTAAATCAAAGCCATCAACTCGGAGACCCGTATTCGGATAGGAGAGTCAAGCAAAAAATTATGAGATCTCTCCCCGATAGGTTTGAATCCAAGGTGACGGCCATAGAAGAAAATAGTGGCTACATGGATATGAAGCCAAGTGAGGTGATTGGGCGTCTCCTTGCATATGAGTCTAGGAAGGCTCCTAGCACCACTACTCCTCCTAAGAAGTCTAAAGGAATAGCTTTGAAAGCATCTAAGGATGCAAAGGAGGCAAAGCATGAATCGGATGAAGACCTTGCCTTATTTGTGAAAAGGTTCAACAAGGTTATGGGGTTCAAGAAGAAGAAGGGATTTGGGTCAAGAGGACAAGATTTGAAGAAAAAGAGTTCCTTCAAGAAGTTTGAGCCTAGACAAGAGAGGACCGAAAGGAAAGGGGTCCGATGCTTTGAATGTGGTGGGATTGGTCACTTTGCCCCCGAATGTGCTAATCACAATGATAAGAAGAAGAGCAAAGTGATGGCCGCCACTTGGAGTGGGAGTAGTGATGACTCCAATGAGGAAGATGAGTCTTCAAGTGAAGAAGAGCTCATGGCTAACCTCCTAGCTTTTGCCTCCTCACATAAGAGCAAAAGTGGTAGTGAGAAAGAGGAAATGAGTCAAGAGGAAAATGACTCAAGTGAAGAAGAAAGTGATTCCTCATCTAACTCCATAAGTAGTTTTGTGGAGAAAAAGGTGCTTGCTAAATGCCATGCCGAGTTTAATGATTTAGCAATCAAGAGCACAAGAAAGATCAAGATGTTGAGAGAAGAAAATCTTGAGCTTGCATCTCATAATGACCACTTAGGTGAACAAGTGGAAAAATTCAAGAAGATAGAAGATAAGCTAAGAGAGGAGTTAGCTTATCTAGGAGGAATGAAGAAAGTCTAAAGAGTGAGCTTGAAGAAGTTAGAAATTCTATGACTAGGATGGATTCTAGCACCAAGAAGCTTGACCATATGCTTGGTGTTGGAAAGAGTCCATGTGACAAGAGGGGTCTTGGGTATGAAGATGACAAGAAGATCTCTACCTCTAACAAGACCGTGTTTGTCAAGAGCTTGAAGAAAGAAGAAACTTCATTTGTGCAAGCTCCTAGAAAGAAATTAGAAGTAGGACAATGCTCTAATGCACAAGTGAAGATGGGTCCAAGAAGGAAACCTCAAGCTCAACCCCCTAGGGTCTCTCAAGCCAACATTCCTCCTCAAATGGCTCACAAAGGAAAGAGACCTATCATGCAACCTCAAGCTAGGAAGCAACCAAGACCGGTTCAACAACGAAGAAGGATTGAACCCTTTCATCCACAAAGACAAGGACAAGGTATGATTCCTTATTTCACTCCTATATGTCATTTTTGTGGATTTGATGGTCATATTAGACCAAATTGCTTTCAATATATTAAAATGTGTAGAAAACAAGCATGATTGAGAAGAAAAAGAAAAGAGCCATGATGCATGTTCCTAGGAATGATAATACTATTATGCATGATCCTAGGACATCTAGAGCCCATATACCAAAAACCACTAAGAAAGCTAAGATTGTTTCTAGGTGGATTAGAAAGAATGACATTGTTTGCCATGTTGCTCAAATAGCCTTGAAGGCAAATTCTTCTAATTTTTGGTATCTAGATAGTGGGTGCTCTAGGCACATGACGGGAAACAAGAGTTTCTTCGAGACTCTTGTTATGGAGGAAGGTGGATATGTCACTTTTGGTGATGGATCCAAAAAGAAAGTTGTAGGGAAAGGAACCATTTCCGTTCCCGGATTACCCTCCTTATCCGATGCTTTATTTGTTGATGGCTTGAAAGCCAATTTAATAAGCATTTCACATCTAAGTGATGAAGGATATTCCGTCTTGTTTTGTAAAGATGATTGCTCGATCCTAAAGCCCGATGGACAAACCTTATTGAAAGGTATGAGATCTAGCGACAATTGCTATTGTCTTGAAGCTAGAATAGTCTCAAACAATGTGTCCATGGATGAGCAAATTGAGTTGTGGCATGAAAGACTTGGCCACATGAACTTTAGGGATCTACGGACCCTTGGAAAGTTCGAGTGTGTGCGTGGCCTCCCTAAGCTTGGGAAGAAAGCCAATGGTGTTTGTGGACCTTGCCAACAAGGAAAGCAAACTAAAAGCATGCACAAAAAGGGTAAGTATCTCACCACCAAGGAGCCTCTTGAGCTTCTCCACATGGACCTCATGGGTCCCATGCAAACCGAAAGTTTGGGTGGAAAGAGATACATTTTTGTATGTGTTGATGATTTCTCTAGATTTACATGGACATACTTTCTTAGAGAAAAATCCGAAACTTTTGATAAGTTTAAAATGCTTTGTACTAAATTACAAAATGAAATGAAATCTAACATTAGAAGCATTAAACGGATTAGAAGTGACCATGGGAGAGAGTTTGAGAATGCCTCTTTTGAAAGCTTTTGTGATAGCTTAGGCATCTCCCATGAGTTTTCGGCTCCTAGGACACCTCAACAAAATGGAGTTGTTGAGAGGAAAAATAGGGTCCTCCAAGAGATGGCCCGAGTGATGTTGCTTAGCAACAATGTCCCTAGGAACCTATGGGCCGAAGCCATCAATACGGCTTGCTATATAGGAAATCGTGTGTTCCTAAGGCCCGGTTCTAGAAACACCTCCTATGAGCTATGGAAGGGTAGGAAGCCAAATGTTAGCTACTTCCACACATTTGGAAGCAAATGCTACATTTTAAATGACCGTGATCAACTTGGCAAGTTTGATGCTAAGAGTGATGAGGGTATCTTTATTGGCTACGCCTTGAATAGTAAAGCCTATAGAGTTTTCAACTTGAAGACTCGAACCGTCATGGAATCATCAAATGTGGTCATTGATGATACTAGGCTCAAGTCTAATGACCATGAGGAGGAGGATGTTCTAGAGGATGACACTCCTTTGGAGAGGGTTGTGGTGACTCCCAATGTTGGGACATCTAATGAAGTCACACAACCCATTACTAGAGTTCCTCTCTTGGACTCTAAAGAACCCGCTCCATGGGTTAGGAAACTCCATGATAAAGAAGATATCATTGGAGAGGTAAATGAGGGTGTTAGGACTAGACGTCAACTTGCTAATCTTATTAGCTATACTTGCTACACCTCTCAAATTGAACCCAAAAAGGTTGAAGAAGCCTTACATGATGAATTTTGGGTTCTTGCCATGCAAGAAGAGCTAAACCAATTCGAAAGGAATGAGGTTTGGACTCTAGTTCCTAGGCCTAAGACCACTAATGTCATAGGCACTAAATGGATATTTAGGAACAAATCCGATGAGGATGGCAACATAGTGCGGAACAAGGCTAGACTTGTAGCACAAGGGTACTCTCAAATTGAGGGTATCGACTTTGAGGAGACATTTGCTCCCGTTGCCCGTTTAGAGTCTATTAGGCTTCTCTTGTCCATTTCTTGTGTGCACAAGTTCAAATTGCACCAAATGGATGTCAAGAGTGCCTTCCTCAATGGCTTCTTGCAAGAGGAAGTGTTTGTTGAACAACCCAAGGGGTTTGTGGATGCACACCACCCCAACCATGTCTATCGCCTCAAGAAGGCACTATATGGGTTGAAACAAGCACCGAGGGCTTGGTATGAGCGCCTCACTCAATTTCTTGTTGACAATGACTACACAAGAGGTAGTGTTGACAAGACACTATTCATCAAGAGAGACAATGATGAGCTTTTCATAGCTCAAATATATGTGATGACATAGTGTTTGGCTCCACCAACAACACCAAGGTCCAACAATTTGTTGATGTTATGTCTCATGAATTTGAGATGAGTCTTGTTGGTGAGCTTAATTACTTCCTAGGTTTGCAAATTAGGCAACTTGATAATGGGATCTTCATAACCCAAGCCAAATATGCCAAAAACCTTGTGAAGAAGTTTGGTCTTGAAAAAGCCAAACATTGTGACACTCCTATGAGCACCACTTTGAAGCTAAGCAAGGATGCTAGCGGTAAAAGTGTGGACCAAACCTTATATCGTGGCATGATAGGGAGCTTGCTCTATTTGACCGCAAGTAGGCCCGATATATCATTTAGTGTAGGAGTTTGTGCTAGGTACCAATCCGATCCCAAGGAGTCCCATCTCTCTTCGGTTAAGAGAGTCATTCGCTTTGTGAATGGGACTTCCAACTATGGGATTTGGTACTCATTTGACACTAATCCTAGTCTTGTAGGATATAGTGATGCGGATTGGGCAGGAAATTGTGATGATAGGAAGAGCACATCGGGCGGTTGCTTCTTTCTAGGCAACAACTTGGTGTCTTGGTTTTGCAAGAAGCAAAACTCGATTTCCTTGTCCACGGCGGAAGCCGAGTACATAGCCGCGGGGAGTGGATGCACTCAACTTATATGGATGAAGCAAATGCTAGTAGATTACGGATTCAACCAAGGTACTCTCACTCTCTTTTGTGATAACATGAGTGCCATTAATATTTCCAAGAATCCGGTGCAACATTCTAGAACTAAGCATATTGACATCCGCCATCACTTCATTAGAGAGCTTGTTGAAAATAAATGCATAGTACTTGAACATGTAGGTACTAATGATCAACTTGCGGACCTATTTACTAAACCCTTAGATGCTACTCGATTTAAAACTCTTAGTAGATCTATTGGGGTATGTCTTGTGGAGTGATGTTCTATGATTGACCCCATATGGGGAACTCAAGCAAAGAGAGCTATTTTGCATTCTTGTATCTTGCAAAAAATTTGAAATATCTTATGCCTCTTCTTTTAATTGCTTGAGTAAGCTTGGTTGTACATATGTATATATGTTTTAAAATTCCATAAGTGTGAACCTTGCTTGTCTACAATCCATGTCATATTTATGTTCAAACATGCATTTTTGGACTAGGAGATTTACATTGGAAGTATGATTTGAATGACCTATGATTATCTCCATGACATGATGATTCTTTAATAACATGCTAATGACAAATGAAAAAGCATGAAATTCATAAAACATGCTCACATGAAAAGCATGAATTGATGATTGCATATTCTTAAAAATGCAAAACTTGTGTGAAAACTTATGAGACTCAAAATGAATAAAGGATCTTGTATCCATTCAAAGGAATTTACATTCCAAATGTCTCTCTTTCTTTATTAGTTGAACATGGTTACTATCATACGGATAATTTTATCCCGAAAAATCAAATAGGGTGCAAAGTCGCTCATGCCATGTTTCGCTTATAAAGTTGGATATAGTTGCTCTTAAATTGACATCAATAATCTCTATATCCTTGCTTTTCCCATGACATTGGTGAAATTGGTTTGAATTCTTATTAGAAACCTTTGTCATTTGCTTTGCCAAATACCATTGTATTTTGGACTTGAATGATATATGTCTTGTATGCAAAGCATGTTGGATTCACACATTTTCTCAAAATAAATCTCCTTGTTTCTCTCAAATTGATTGAAGTGCATAAAGTGACTTATATGTATATGCAAGTCTTGCATGCTTCTATCTCTCGTTGCTATGAGTGACCCGGTTGGGGACTACTCCTTTGCCTATATCATGACAAAAAGGGGGAGTAGGATTGGTAAGGGGAGATGCAAAATATAGAAGCTATTGTACACTTTGGGGAGAACATACATTGAGGGGGAGTAACCCGTTGAGGGGGAGCATTGCATTTATCATACATTGCATACATTTGGTAATGTTGTGCCTAAATTCTAAAAATGCAAATGCTTGGTATTGTTCTCACATGATTAATCTCACACTTTTCTTGTATTAGAAATGTTAGAAACTCTTTTCAGGGATTGATTATTCTACAAGAGGATTGAAGACTTAAGTTGCATTCTCTTATCTCTTTGTAATGTAGAATATCATTATAGTCCCGTAGTTTCTATTTTTTTTGTGAGGTATCATTGTGAGTGATGGTTTGTCACGAAATAGCCAAAGGGGGAGATTGTAAGGATTCCCGTTGTTTTTAATTGGCTTATTTCGTGATCAAACCATATGTGGGGGTTCTTTGTAGGGTAGCCTAAGTATCGGTCTTAAAGTTCGAAGCCCTTTGAAGACCTCGTGTTGATAAGCACCGAAGGTAAATTTCTATGTGCTTACTTTTCTTTGAAGAGATTAGTTGCACACACACACTAAACATTCATTGCATATGTGTGCATTCTCTTCGATTGTCACAATTCACACTTGCACTTATTTATTATATTTTGTTGTGTGTAATTGTGTCTGTTGTTGTGTAATTCGTTTCCCGATAACTTTCGGAAACGTCCGCGCATGCACGAGAATGTGCTTCGTTTAGCGCGAGGACCGCCTATGGAGAATGCCCTTGGCTTCTCCTTGGTTTTCACCTATCTAGGTGATCGGCGGTTATTATCGGCGGCCTGGCCGCCGAATGAAACCGCCGTTTCAGTCCAGATTGGTCTGGAGCATTTTTGCGGTTAAGATCGGCGGTCACGACCGCCGTTCGAAACCGCCGTTTCAAGACCTGATTGATTTATCTCTCAGTCTAATTCGGCGGTTGAAACGGCGGGCATGAAACCGCCGTTCGAAACCGCCGTTCATACCTGGTTGATTTTGATCTCTCGGTTCTGTTTCGGCGGTTGGAATCGGCGGTCACGAAACCGCCGAATTAACCGCCGTTTATGCTCTGTTCTTCACGAGCTCAATTCGGCGGTCATTAACGGCGGCCTGGCCGCCGATTGAAACCGCCGATTGGCGCGTTTCTTTGAAACTTACTTAAACGACCACACTTTGATTTGGCCCCCTATATATATGCCACTTTGACTTTAGGTCAATTAAGAGAGTTCATATTCAGAATTCATACTTAGGATATTTTTCAAAGAGAAGAAAAATTCCAAGAACTCCATTCTTGATTCTCAAACACTTTTTCATGATCATCAATCATCATCTAGCATCATCTTAGATCATCTAGATGTCATCTAGCATGGAATCTTCATCATACTTTGCTTGGTAAGCTTTTCACTAATATCTTACATGTTTTGTGTTTCTCTTATCTAGCAATCTCAATTAATTACTTGTTTGTTATTTTGTATGCTTTAGATACAATATTGAGATGAGTATGATGTATGTTTGAGATTTTATATTGTGCTTGCATATTAGGTTTTGTGCTTAATATTGATTAGCTAAACTAATTGACATGTCATTTAGTTTTGATATCTAGGATTATACTTAATTGCATATTAATCATCTTAGATAAGCATATAGGGTTTCCCTTGCTCTATGTTGCATTTTGGATATTCACATATATTCACTTAGGGTTGTATTCTCTTCAAAGAGAAAGTAAGTCTTGTGTGTAGCATCCGGGATTAGGTTGCTTAGAACGCAAGCAAATTGGACTAGGTTCACTCATACCGGGATTAGGTAGGTGTGTGATTACTTCCGGGATTAGGTTGTAATCGTTTGCACATTTAGTGGATTCGAGGTTCGAGTGTGGCTTACTTACATAGCCCGTGGTTTTTCCCGTGAGGGTTTCCACGTAAAAACCAAGTGTTGTTTTAATTTCCGCACCATATTACAATTGCTTGGTTATATTATCTTGAGGGCATTTTCGTAATTTTGACTAACACGAAAAATTGGGTAAAAAGCGTAAAATCTATTCACCCCCCCCTCTAGATAGCTTTATACACACCGTGCTATTATTTGTTTCAGAAACAAATACTTTAAGATCTGAAGGACTGTAGAAATAATATCCTTTAGTTTCTTTTGGATACCCTACAAATATACATGTTTCCGAACGGGACTCCATTTTTTCTGTCTTTCTTTTTAACACATGCGCAGGACAACCAAATATCCTTAAGTGTTGTAAACTAGGCTTGCGCCCAGTCCACAACTCATGCGGTGTTTTAGGAACAGACTTAGATGGTACATCGTTTAGAATGTATATAGCAGTTTGCAAGGCATATCCCTAAAAAGAAATAGGAAGTGTTGAATAACTCAACATAGACCTAACCATATCCAAAAGAGTTCTATTTCTCCTTTCTGCTACTCCATTCTGTTGAGGTGTTCCTGGTGCAGAAAACTGAGAAACTATCCCATTATCAATAAGATATTGCTGAAACTCACCAGATAGATATTCTCCACCACGATCAGATCTCAAGATTTTTATGTGTTTCTCAAGCTGATTTTCCACTTCAGCTTTGAATGCTTTGAACATGTCAAAAGCATCCGACTTATGTCGCATGAGATACACATAACCAAATCTCGAGTAATCATCTGTGAAGGTGATGAAGTACTCATATCCACCTCTAGCTTGAATGCTCATAGGTGCACATACATCAGTGTGTATCAATCCTAAACATTCAGTGGCTCTCGCACCTTTGGCAGAGAACGTCCTTTTGGTCATTTTACCTTCCAAACAAGATTCACAAGTTGGTAGATCATCAACCTTTAAGTCACTCAAAGGTCCGTCACATACCAATCTTTTAATCCTATTAAGGTTAATATGACCTAAGCGTAAATGCCAAAGGTAGGTTTCATCAGTTGATAATTTTACTCTTTTATGATTAGGTTCCGTTATTTCTGTGTCTAACGAGTGAGAGATATTTCTATGCAAAAAGTATAGACCGTTTTCCAATGTACCTTGGCAAATAATTTTGTCATTCTTACTAATAATAAAAACTTTATTAAAAGTAACTGAATATCCAAATTTATTTAAACAAAAAACTGAAATTAAATTCCTCTTGAATTGAGGTACATAATAAACGTCTATTAAATCTGAATGCCTTCTAGAATCCAAATAAACTCTAATATCTCCCACTGCACTTGCAGACACTAACGTTCCGTTGTCCAAGCGCAAATTGATTTCATTCTTACTCAGCCTTCTCCTTTCTTGGAACCCCTGTAAGGAATAACAAACATGATTATTGGCTCCTGAGTCTATGATCCAAGAATCTGTAGAATCAGCCAAAAAACATGTTTCAAGATAATTCACATTACCTTCTTCATTTTTATTCTGGGACTTTGGGCAATTTCTCTTCTAATGTCCCTTTTCACCACAAAGGAAGCATTTCCCTTTGATCTTGGTTACTTTCTTGGTGTCCTTCTTGATAGGCCCAAGTTGCTTTTTCTTCTGTTGTTTCTTGACCTTTTGACGGGCCTTAACAGTAGCAACTTTACCAATCATATGAATCTCTTGACCCTTGCCTTTCACAAGGATCTTTTCAGCACTTTGAACATCTTGCATCAGGCCTTGTAAGGTGTATTCCTTTTTGTTCAAAGTGTAGTTCAATTTGAACTGATCAAAGGAATCTGACAATGAATTGACAACCATATCAATTTTTGTCTCACCATCTATCTCAGCGCCATGCAGTTCAGCAATGTTGAGATGTGCTATGACTTTCATCATGTAATCCTTCACAGCCTGTCCAGGTTTTATCCTAAGATTCATAAAAGCAGTCACTGCCTCTCTCTTAGTCGTCCTGGACTTCATAGCAAACATCTCCTCTAGAGACATCATTATATCAGCAGCGGACTCCATTCCTTCATGCTGCTGTTGCAACACGTCGGAGATAGTGGCCATAATATAACATTTGGCCATATCATCTGAAGTCTTCCACTGCTCATACTCATCTTTATACATTATGCTAGATTCATTATTAGGAGCAGGTGGTTTAGGAGTAGTTAGAACAAACTTATGTTTTTCACTTTGCAGCAACAACTCAATTTTCCTTTTCCATGTGACATAATTATCTCCAGTTAAAGTGTTATCTTTCAGGATGTTCATAAGTGATGGGGTCATGATTTCTGAATAAAAACAAAACATATATAAGTAAATAATCATGATAAAGCACTTTTAAATATTTATCTTGAATTAAATAAATAACTCAATCATAAAAATTCAACGGTGATCCAACACCTATAAATGTTACGCCTACTTTGGGAGTTCGCACCATTTACTAGTTAGACTAGGTCCCACCTAATTGTTAACATAACAACCAGCGTTTTCAATTTTAGCCTTGCAATTTTACTGATAAGAACTCTTGGGAGGATATCAATAAAATTACATTGAGTGTGTTACCAAGATATCGACCCTCAATTTTCTCTCACGAAAATCCCTCCTTGGGGAGTAGATCTCGTTTGAGTCCATTGTCTAGTCTATCCTTGTAAGGAAGTATGTTGCTAAATTCCATTCATGGACGCCCCTTGGGGGGATTACCAATAAATAATTAAGCTCAACTAACCTTGGAGGCCATAGGTGTTACAAAAACACCTTCTCCCACTCAATTATTTAAGGCGTGTGATTAAATCCCATAGAATGATTTACCAAGTTATCTAGATGCCAATTTAGATACCTAAATCATTCAATGCATGTTCATACCAAAAGAGATATATGAGTGACACTCCTATTCTATATGTCATGTTATCATACAATAACAAATATTGTAATATCTAAGCATAAATTAAATAGCAACAATTTTGGCCCATCCTAGAAAAACAAGTAAATTACAATTGTTTAGGAATACAAGATCTTCAAGTGGCCCATCAACCATACGCTCATCCTTCGGCCTCCACCTATGGGCGTGCACAGCCCACAACCCCACAAAGGGGCTGCCATGCGCAGCCCATAAGGCCACACAAGGCTGCCGTGCGCAGCCCACCATGTAATGGGCTTGCCATGCGCAGCGCAGCCCAATCCAATCCTAGGGTGCGTACGGTGCTCGTTCTCGGTTCCGGTTACTTCGTTTTTCTTCGTGTCTTCGAATCTTCAATACCCGAATACATTACAGCAGTATAAATAATAAAATACTGCAGTATTAATTTTTTTTTTTTTTTTATTCACTGCAGTATTTTTACAAAATAAAAACTGCACATAAAAAAATAAATAAAAACTGCAGTAAAAAATACTGCACTAAAAATAATAAAAAAATATATAAAACCTAGCAACTACCAAGAAGGAATTATGGCGATGATAGACCACCCTTCTTGTTACAACTCCGAAACAAAAATTACATTGAAAATCTAGGACCAAAATCGAGCAACAACAATCCACATAAAACATAAATAAATCCATACATCACATGTAATTATATATGCGAATACCTAGAGTGCCATCTCTTTCTAAACATGCATAATCACAATAAAAAGAAATAGATGCACGTATATATACGTTAATTAATTAAAAGGGTTCAACCTAGGCTCTGATACCAATTGTAGGGAAAAATACCGTAGTACACGTAGCGGAAGCGAGACTAAAAATAGATTTAGTAACTTTTAAAATTTTTCCTTTTTATGAACCTTAAACCCTTTAATCAATTAAACATATATATTATCTAACAAAAGAATAATACCTTTTGTCGCGTGATCCGATTGACTTACGTCGATGGTAATCCGCAAGATCTTCAATCCTAGAACGTGGATCACCTAGGAGCGTGGTCTCCCTTTTCTTTGAATTGCAAATCTGTGAATGGACAAACAAACTTTTCTTTTCTTTGTTAGTCACAAAAACAATCAAAAGAATACTAAGATTATTCCGGTCACTTTTGAGTTCTCAATCTAATGATCGAAACTCGCGTGAACCTAGATCGATGTCGTACACACAAGCTTATTGATGAATAAGCAAATAGTATACCATCAAAGAATAATCTAACACTCTTTTATGTTTTAGTAGAATAAAATAATCTCTCTATGAATTAAGAAGAAGAAGAAATTTGTATCAAGAACACATATGGTGGCCGAATTCTATAAGAGCACTTATATAGGTGGCTAAATTTTCTTCTCTTCTTTCACTTAGGGTGGCCGAAAATCATAACCTAAAAGGGACTAGGGTTGCCGCAATTCTCAAGCCTAAAAGAGTTTGTATTGCACCATAATTCCTATTTTAGTTTAAGACTTCAAACCCTAATCCAACTCATAGATCTTTTATTCTTTTATTTTGACTAAATAAAAAGACTCCTTATTTGATTAAATAAATAAAATTATTTATTTATTTTCTTACCAAATAAGTCTTTTACTTTTAGTATACTACCAACAATAATATAACACTAGGAATCATATTTCCCAATCAGAAAAGATTTGTTTCTTAATTAAACAATCAATTAATAAATTAATTAATTCTTATTTAATTAAAACAATGAAAACAAAATAATATCTTAGGTTAAAAATTTAACCTTGCCCCCCCATATAAAATAATTGGGCCAAATATTATTTTCTTATTTCATTTACTCCATTGGACTTTAAATAAAAAGCCCACATGTGAACTAGACCCATTCTTACTAAAAGAAACAAGCCCACATGTCTTTCATTAATATATTAATATAATTGAGCAGCCCATTACATAAATAATGTGCAAATTATATTCTTAATATATTAAATGCAATTCTAGATGGACCCTTAAATTGGTCCGGTAGAATATATCAAGTGATCCATGCAAGTCCGTGTGGATTGGGGATCTTGGCGGGCCATCTAAATTTAAGCTTCAATAGACATAACCTAATCACAATCAACAAATGATTCACTTAGGTCCGATCCATTAATTTTAACTCATTCCACTAAAGAGCTAAAACTGAACTCTTAAATAAAGATAGAAAAGGAAGATGTTCCTCATTCATACCCTAGACAATCATGTTGGAGATAGTGTATCCTCGTGATTAATATCAGTAATCGCCAAGAGTTCATAGACCGCCTACAACTCTCCAAGTTACCATATTTACTCATATGACCACGTTTTGAACTTGGATATTTTGACTTGTCCAGAAGCCATTTTTCAATAGACACTATCGAAAACTCAACGTTGAGATTTAATATCCAATTACCTCAAAACATCTGATACTCGCTTTTTCCGTCGTTAAGAAATCGCAAGGATCAAAAGATTATTTCATTTAAAAAGGGGTTTCCTACGCAATGTGCTCTAAACTAGCAAAAGACTAGTAAAGCGGCAAGCGAGGGTATCGTTCCGCAGGGAGGTGTGATTCGTCAACCATATCAAGTTCTAGAGTTTATTGTAAGCATGTAAATAGAATGTGGAAAGGTAAGAATGATGTGTGTGAAATGTATGTACAATGCGGTGTGTGTGTATAGAAAATGAAAATGAAAATAAATAAAAACAAAGAGAATATGGAAGGGTGAGAGTGATGTTTAAAGTGATAAATAAAATGGTGGATAGGAGAGATGCATGAAAATGGCCACACAAGGTTCAACACGTTCACCATACATAAGTGCACAAATAGTTGGTTGTTAGACATTAAGGACATCCAATTTTAGTTAAGGGTTCGTTCTTGCCTCAATCCGATTTATACCCACTCATAGAGCTAACGGTTGAAGAGTGTGCCGAGAACCTCTCAAACACGAAACCGCAACCAACATATGTGAACCGATTCTACAAACAAAACTACATTGAGCCCCAATGATTGCTTCGTAATGTAAAATGGCAACGTGAAAGTCTAATGAGTGTGGAAAGAGTGATTGTATCTCCGACCATAACTCACCTAGAGCCCCTAGCATGAGGAATAGCCAAAGACCAATAATTGTAACTCTAACCATGACTCACCTAGAGCCCCTAGAGTGAGAAATAGCTAAAGTCCAATTGTTTACAAGAACAATGAACCAAACCCTTCTAATATGACAATTTATAGGTTCACCCACTCTTCCTAGCTAATTAGTCAAAACTATGCCCGGAGAGCCCCTCCAAAAGCACAATCCTAACTCTAATTCACTCAAACCAATTCATGACATGCAATTTCGACCTTCCAAAGACATACATACACAAATGGAATATTTGATTACAACTACTCCTACAATTAAGTTAATCTGCTCCTAATCCCATCCATGAACACATATCAATTTCCAATCATCCATAAACATGCATTTCAAGATAAGAGATATATTCAACAACAATCAAGAATGAATCAAAACACAAATTGGATATAAAAACAACCATTATATATATTGAGCACAAATATAAGTTTACAAATATTCCAAAGTGGAGATTACACATTCAAGAAAACAAGAAATACATAGAGAGTGAGAAATAGATACAACCCTTGAAGAAAACCTCCTCCAAGAGCTCCTTCCTTTGCTAGCTCGAAATTGACCAAAGCCCACTCCTATCTCTATGCAATCTACTCCTAAATGTGGTGGAAGATGTGTAGAAGGTGAGATGGGGAGCATCCATGGAGGAAAAACCTCCATGGATGCTCTTGAAAGCTTCTCTCTCTCTTATTAGGTGAAGAAGATGAAGATGAAGAAGAAGAGGAAGTGGTGGGGAGTGTGGATTCTGAAAGAATGAGGCAAAAATGGTGTTTATATAGTGTTGGGAGTTTTAGGGCTGAAATGGGGATGAATTGACGAGTTTGCCCCTCTCATTTCGCCCAAAATCGACCTCTCGCTGGGCGATCGGCGGTTTAATCGGCGGCCTGGCCGCAGATTCCAAACCGCCGAATGGAAAATTGACATTCTGGAATTGATCGGCGGTTGAATCGGCGGTTGGACTGTGGCCGCCGAATTTGCTTCTGGACTCACTGGTGTTGATCGGCGGTTTCAATTCTGCGGCCTGGCCGCAGATTGTGACCGCCGAATTCGGATTTTCTACACTTCATCCGTAAGCTGCTGGAATGCCGAGGGGATTCTGCCGCAGTCTCGTTGTCGCATTCTATCTCGACGACGGATCAACCGTGGGTACGGCTAGGCTTAGATCACGCCGTTGTCTGTGTCGACGGAGAGGCACGACACTCAACATATACTCCATTTGATCCGTTTTTGGCTCATTTTGCTTCCCTAACGTTCATTTATGCTCAAACACCTATTGTAAGGAATATGTACCTACACATAGCTCAAACAAAACATTATATACAAAAATACGCTCGAAAACGAGACAAACGATCGGAAATGGGAGACCTCAAATAGGTATAAAATAGTCCGATCAACATCCATATGATGATATTATACTCTCATTTAATAAATGGAGCCACGATGTCCATATCTATAAATGAAGTCATCTATCGATTAACAAATGAATATCACCAAACTATCGAGGATAGACTATGCGATATAATCGTACTCATTGATAACTCAAATGATATCACTTGCAACCATAAGTCCATCATTTATCTCAGGATTAAGATAGACTCTCCGATTGTCCTGATAATGAAAATACTATTATCTATTGACGGTTATAGATAAAGTATTTCATTGTGATCCAGTTCATTACACCCAGTGCACTAGATCCTTTTGCTCGAAGACACTCCGATAATTTTAGACTCATCATATCTCATTTGAGCCCACTCGAATGCTAGCAAAAGAATTTTACAACTTTAACAAGATAAAGGTGCCCAACCTTTAACTTAAGTTGTGAACATTATTCAAGACTAACTAAAGAATTGTGTCTACCACATACATATCCAGATGTACGAACAATTCTTCTTTTCTCATAGTCTTTAAACCTTATGATTATTTACTTTGACACTTATAATATTAAACTATAAATGCTATAAGATTTGTTAAACTAGAAATCACTTTATTAATATGAAAAAGATTGTTAATTACAACATTACACTCTTGCTATTGAGCATAATCCTAACAGTTTAACCAATTTTTCTTTTAAACCTTTATGTACACAAAATCATGCTATTGCAATTTGTTACTAATACTAATATCAACAAGAGTAAATTGCGATACAAAAATAACTAAAACAAACACATGAATAAATTCATTTTCATTGATTTTTGCATGTGTATACAAATATAATAGCAATCTCAAAACAATATAAAATGCTTAACATTAAAGAGATTGACACAAGAGTCTTTTTGACATGGTAAAACTTTAAAGAGGAAACATCCACTGGTTGAATCTACAATCATAATAAATCACTTCACTAGTTGGATATAGCTTACAAAAGTCAAGTGATCAAGATCCCTTATGACTCACTCTTATTGTCTTGTACAACTACTATCCTACTCGCAAGTCTTTTACTAGTGAGCGAATATCAAGCACTCACCAAGTTTTACTGAGATATTTCTACCTTTCACAAGGCATGATCTAAGTGATTATGATGCAAATCAACAAAGTAAATGCATATCGCCAAGTAAATTGCTAGATCAAGACATTTTATGAAAACTATAATAAGCTACTTAAGATCAAACATGTGTATCTAGCTTCAACACAAGTAGATAACCCTAAAAATTAAATCCAAATCAATCTCTAAACATATCATTATCAAACCATATGATTCAAGCAATTAAACATACAAGATACGAAGAGAAAGATGATTTACCTCAAAAATGAACACATCATTCAAAAGCTTGTGCATATCATAAAATCTGAACTTGATTGACTTTGAAAACGCTTGGGTCATGTTCTACTCGAAAAACCAAGAATCTCACTTGTTGAATCACTAAATTTTATTGAGAAATGAGTGAGATATTGCAAACACAAAAATACAAAAATAATAAAACATTTCTGTACGAAAATACATTTAAGAACGAATTCCAGGACCTTGGCGAAAGATTCCCTACGCCACGTATGATGGCGTAGGGCCCTCTAGCTTCATTTACGTTCTACGCGCGTAGGACTGTAGGGGTGCGTTTGTTTGACGGGATTGGACAATTTTTAGTCCAATCCCATGTTTGGTGAGTGCAATCAGTTGGGACTATTTTATCCCCTTTCCAATTTTATCCTGCCAGAGCAGGATAAAATAATCCTCTCCAAATCAATGGGATTATTTTATCCCCTCCAAATTTAACTGTTCTTCTTCTTCAATCAGTTAATAACAAATCCAAACATACAATTATCAATCTTCAATCAGTTTCCAAAAAAGAAAAAAATCGATTCTTTTTCGATTTGTCATATTAAATTTTGTTTCTCACAATAACAAAAAATTATCACAACAAATAAAGAAAAAAGATAGAAGTAATCTCAGATGAGAAAAACCCATATCTGGAAATGTTTTCCACCATTGCTCAGACCGCCGCACTACTGTGACCACCACATCTGACATGAAATGGTGCGATATTCTCACCATAACAGATCTGGAATTTTTTTCCACCATTATTGTAACAGAAAAATGAGAGAAAGAGATGGGAGGAGTGAGAAGAGGAAGATTTAAATTATGTATCCGCCATCGTTGTAACAGATGAAAGAGAGAAAGAGGTGGGAGGGGAGAGAAGAGAGAAGAGAGAAGGGAAGATTCATTTTTCTTTTCACCATCGTGATGGTAGGCTTGGTAGCAGAGTCAACAAAAGAGAGATCAGAGAATGAAATGAGAGGAGAGAGAAGAGAGAGTTAAAGAGAATAGTTTTTTTTTTTTTTTTACTTATTTTTTTTAAATTTTAATTTACCCTATTTTTATCCTATCGCATTACGTACCAAACACATGATTGGACTATTTTTAGTCCAATCCCATGTTGCATCAAACATGGGAAACATTATAATCCAATCCAATCTCATGTCTTAAAAATAGTCCAATCCTATCCCGCGCAACAAACGCAACCTAGGAGCTTCTTCGCACACAGCAACTGGCGAAGATTGCTCTTCGCACCCCACTTGCTTCTTCGCGGGCCGAGACAATCATTTGGCGAAGCTGGAAGTTCATGCCTAACTTCACTTCTTTGCGGGCCGAGACAAGCTTTTGCCGAAATTGGGCCTACACCCCATGCATGCAGCTACGTGGGCTGATGCATATCTTTTGGCGAGCTTACCTCTTCGCTCATGCAAGCAGCCTACGTGGCCTGCTGCATGGGTTGGGTGAGGGTGGGCCCTCGCCAAGGCAATTGGGCTCTCATAGGACCTAGGCCAAACTTGAAACCACTCGTCCAGAACTTGAATCCGAACATCCCCTCGACTCAAAAACCATATTTGGATTTCGACAAACACTCGTAATATCCCAAATATCTTGGAAATTATCTGAAACACATCCGAATTTCTTGAAACACTTCTAAATTCCACAAGTGAGCCCGGAAAGCTTCGAAAACATCCGAAAACACTTAGACAAGTTTCTGAATCGCTCAGAACTCATCTAAGGAAAAATCCAAACACTGTTGGACTCGTATATAACAAAAAATCTCAAAAATATAATTTTTTAAAAATATGATGAGATTTCCAACCACACAAAAACACAAACTAGACAAATAAAAACAGAAAGACACACATGTTTGTCATTTCTTAAATCTAATTCCTAGAACATGTTCAACCAGGAATATTAATTGATTTTTGAACTAATGTATGTGCATACAAAGTGAGTGTGTGTGCTATACAAAATTTGCACAACGATACAGGGATACATATGTATGAAATGTGTGTGTGCACCTATGCCTTGCAAGAGGAGAAAGAATCTTAATACCTAAGCATCTGTTGAGCCACATCCTCTTAAAGAAGAAATTGCATGAGAAGTTACCATCCACCTTTGAAGCTCAAAGTCACACGAACCACCTAAACAGCCAATCAATACAAATAAAGAGTGTTTTGTTATGGAATCAAGTCAACACAAATCTAAAACCTAATAACCTTCTAACCAATGGCATGTGCAAGCTTGTAGACCCACTAAAAACGGTTAAAATTTACAAGTGATGTTGTGCTTGTGGTGCCTCTCTTATTATTTTTCTGTTTGATTTGTTATCTAATCGAAGAGAATAAGGAGGAGGAGAAAGAAAGAAAATAGAGGAGGAGGAAGAAAGAGAAGAGAATAGATAGTTGCAAGGGAGCATTTCAGTAACATAATTTGTGGTCATAGATTAAGATGAAATTTTAAAATGTGATTATTAACCATCAAGAATTTGTATTAAAAACAACAAATTTTATATAAAATTTGTTATTATGTTTTACAATTCTCTGAAATTTTTTGACATATCTATAAAAAAGAAAAGGTCAAGTCTCAAAACGTTATGGTGTTTATAGAAGATTCAAAGACACGTACGCGAGATGATATAATTACAAAATGTTACACGATATAATTGTGGTACTGAATACTGAATGAGATAGCTGGTCCTGTATGAACAACATCATTGCATTACTCATCAATCATCATGTGCATGAATGAAATAAGCATGTGCATGAATGAAACAACGTGTAGTGTAGCTACTCAATTGACAATTGGTTTCCATGTTTGTCAATTGTCATCGTCTTCATAATCACTTTTATCGCTTCACAATTGCTGGTCGATATTATATCCACGTTTTCCTGAATATCCTTTCATGTTTATAGTGAGATCGAGATTCAAATTTATCTCACCATGAATATTTACATGTATACGTGGACAGATTTTTCCTCAATAATTCAATATTATTAGAATACCCAAGTCGGGCATTCGGCAAACTCATGATCCTTGATTCCTTTCCGTATCATATTTCAAATCCACAACTGACAGAATCATAGAATACCAAAATCGAGATCATAAGAGATTTAAGGAAAGGGATTGTTTTGAAATTACGAAAACTACAAGTAGCTAACACGTACAGACTGCAAATAAATTTAATGGTTTTGATAATTATACATTCAAATTGCCATGTAGGATAAGGAATTAGCTATTTTTTGTTTTTTTTTTTTTTTGAAAAATTCACATGAAATAGCGTGGCAAAAGGAGCGGCAAACATCAGAGCCTCAGAGGTGTCGCGTGGTGTAGATCGCTGCACAAGCAACTGCGGTATTTTGAGCGGTGCTTCACAGGCGTTTACTGTGGTCCAGGACACAAGGGTGACACATAAAGTTGTTCACGAGAAGGATTGTTTGGACGAAAAGAAAAGTGATTCCTTGTGGGATTTAACTACCCTAATGCTCCGATGTGATTAAGATATTTGGTCGGTTGGTCCTCTACATACGTAATCGAGATTATTTTGACTTTTGAAATTACAATTTCAATTTTATTTTGCCACAAAAACTACAAACAGATACATGTGAAGAATGAATGCAAAAGAAAACAGTGTCCCCACTCAACAGGCAAGTAGGCAACGTAATTTCATTTCTATAAATACAAGTGACATGTTCTTCCATTTCTCAACCAAAACTAGTAAGTTTCCGCGCAAATATAATTAAGGTATTCTGCTATATACTTCTCTTAATATTATGCAACTCTTGTACAAATTAAAGTTATTTTCTTTAACTTTTGTATAATTTGTATCTCAATTCTCTATGCAAATCAATATAAAATCTACTTTGATATGTCGTATGCATGCAGGTGTTTAATTAATAGATAAAGCTGTATTATTGAAAGGATAGGATGGATATGGAGTTGACACCAATGTTTTCGAAAGCGATGTTCGAGGGAGAAGGTGGATCATACTACAGTTCGTCAAGTAAAGAATTTGCAGTGCTTGGTGAGGCCATGGTTGGCGCTGGTTTACTTGTTTTGAAGCCTGGTGGATTTGCTCTTCCCCACTATGCTGATTCCTCCAAACTTGGATATGTTCTTCAAGGTAACTAATTACCAAACTCCTCGCGCGTAATTAATTTGGTTTTCGATCTGTTTGACAATCGGAAATAACTTTACCATTAATCGACAATATCTTCTTAATTGAATTACAGGTGAAGATGGAGTTGCAGGATTAATAGTATGGGATGAGAAAACAAATAGAAAAGAAGAGAAAGTAGTAGGACTTGGGAGTGGGGATGTGATAGGGGTGCCTTTTGGTTCAGTGTCATGGTGGTACAACCATGGAAATTCAAATTGTGTTATAGCATTTCTTGGTGAGACATCCAAGGCCTACATTCCAGGTGAATTCACCTACTTCTTGCTAACAGGAACTCTGGGTACTTTGGGTGGTTTCTCCACTGAATTCACCAGCAAAGCTTTACATATCAATCAAAATGAAGCAAACATACTTGCAAAAAGTCAGACTGGTGTTTTGATTGTCAAGCTAGACCCAGAAGACAGAAACAAAATTCCCCAACCTCACCAAAACATTAATATTGTCAACAAATATGTCAAAAACATTCTTCATTATTCGCCTGACATACATGTCGATAGAGCTGGGGAAGCAACTTCATTTACAGAGAAAAACTTTCCAATTCTTGAAGAAATTGGGGTGAGTTGCAGCCTTGTGAAACTTGAGACTGATGCCATGCTTTCACCTTTGTACACATGTGTTTCTTCGGTTCAGGTATTTTATGTTGTCAAAGGGACTGCGAAAGTTGAAATTGTGGGGATGAATGGAAAGCTTGTGTTGGACAACAAAATTGTGGCTGGTCAAGTTGTTGTTGTGCCAAGATTTTTCACAATTGGTGTAGTTGCTCAGGATCAAGGAATGGAATGTTTTTCCATCACAACCACTTCCCGGTAAGCAATGCCTCCGATCAACAAAAATATCCCTCTTATATTTCATCCTCTTTCGACCAGACCTCCATGTACATTATCGTTTACTTTAAAGAAAACGTATAAAAAGTACGATTAAAGTGTTTTTTAACTAATCTAATTGTGTATTAATTGTTTACAGGCCTGCAGATGTTGTAAATTTTGGTGGTAAGGAATCGGTGTTGAATGCCTTTGCACCTTCAGTTCTTCAATCTGCTCTCAATGTGCCTCCAGACTTCGTTAAGTTTATCAAAGGAAAGCTGGCCAACTCTGATATTCTCGTCCCTCCAATGAATTAATTAAACATTAATTATTGCTCAAAACTTTGTAATGTAGTTGATATTTGCTGTTTGTGATTTTCATAATTATATAATATTATTTCCATGAGCTTTTACTGCCTGTAATATCTCATATTGTATATGGATTTTAATCATTTGTTTTTCCAAAATTTTAGACATAATTAAAATTCTCTATATTGTTTTGTATCATTGATTTTGAGTTTTGACAAAAAAATAATGATAATAAATCAAAGCAACTTAAAAAAAAAAAAAAAATCGAAACTAAAAATGAATGTCAAATAAAAAATAACTAATTACACAAACATCTCATACCGTTAACTAGGGGTGGGCACCCAAACCGCCAAACCGCCAACCGATCAACCCGCCCAAACCAAACCAATTTAAGCGGGTTGGTTTGGTTTCGTTAAATAAAATAAACCGATTAGGTTGTTTTTTAGCAACCCAATTGGTTTGGGTTGGTTTGTGGGTTGCGTTTTATCAAACCGTATAACCCAACCCAAACCATTACATATTTATATATATATATATATATATTATTAATTAAATTATAGGAGAAAACAAATAAAAACTAAAGCTAACCCAATGCAACAAGAAGTGAACTTCTAAACTTCAAAGTAGTTGCTTAGACGGTGGTAGTTATTATTAATTTAGAAGCTTAAACGATTTAGTTTTATTTTATAAGTTTTAGGCATTCTACACTTGAGTTTTTTTTTTTTTTTAAACGATTATCGTTTTGCACTTGAGTTAAATTTAGTATTATAAATTAGTATTATTGTTTATCTTATTGATAATTGGTTTAACTACTTATATTGATAATTTGATATTATTAAATTTATTCAAATAAAAAATAATATAATTATTTTCTTAAACCGTTAAACCAAACCAAACAAACCAAACTGGTTTGGTTTGGTTTGGTTTGGTTTTACCTTATAAATGAAACTGGTTTGGTTTGGGTTGTAAGAAATTAAACCGATTTTATAATGGTTTGGTTCGGGTATATTCAAACCCAACCCATGCCCACGTACCCCTACCGTTAACCGTTAATAGTTGATGTTCAAAAGCGAAATAAATAACTAAAATATCCCATATTTTTCATTTTATATAATTGAAAAAAAAAATCTTTATCTTCTTCATCTTACTATTTATTTTTTTATTTTTTTTATGAGGCCATGAGGAAACCCAATTAACCGATTGTGTCAATATATTAAGGGGAAATTACATTCACCCCCTTTAGGTTTGAAAGCCTGACAGCTAGATGGAAATATTTGCATATTCTATAGGGATACCCTTGAACTTAAATGTAAAACAAGGTCAATAGCAAGGAATAAAATATCAATATCAGTATCGGTATCGATATCGATATCGATATCGGGTTACTAAATTATGGATATATCGGGGATATTATCCATATCAGTGGATATTTAGTAAAAACATTTAAAAAAAAATGATGAATATTTACATCTAAAATTAGAATTTTTTTGTTAAACTTTAGGACAAGCTTAAACAAGTGATTATGCATCAAATGAATTATATTTCAACGATAAATTAGCATAGTTATGAGTTCATTATAAATTATAACATAGATAGAGTCTGTATATAATTTTTAAAATTGAGTATTTAATAGAATAATATTTTGTTTCACTTTTACAATATCATATAGAGGAAATACCCCTTTTTAACCAAAAATTAAGAGTCTTTATTGTTTTTAGCCAGAATTAGTAAACTGATTGTTTTTGTCAAAAAATCCACTGTAGAGACATAATTTCCCCTCTTTTTTTTTTTTTTTTTTAAATATCTCTTCTCTCTCCTTTTCTCTCTCATTTGTGCAGAATTTTTTTTTCCTCTTTCTCTCTCTCATTTCACGCCTCCTTCTTCTCTCCTTCTCTCCTCCTCTCTCCTCCATCTGATCGTCGTTTTCTCTCCTTCTTCTTCTTCATCTTCTTCTCTTTTTTTTTTTTTTTTTTTTCCAGGTTTAAAAAACAATAAGATTTTTTTAAAGCAAAAAATTTCAGATTTTTTGCTCCATGTCCGATCTTCCCTCCTCCTTCTTCTTATTTTTCTCTCCTCTCTTCTCTTTCTCTTTCACGTTTTTTCCAGATTTTTTTTTTTAATTTCAGTTTTTTTTTTTTTTTGAAATTTTTTTTCAGATTTTTTAGTTTGGGTTGTTGTTGTGGTTGATTTTAGGGATTTTTTTTAAACAAAAAAATTTTAGATTTGAAAAACACACCAGATTTTTTTATTTTTTGTTGAAATATTTCCAGATTTAAAAAAGGTTTGAATTTGAGTTGTGGTTGTGGTAGATTTTAGGGATTTTTTAAAAAAATCTCAGGTTTTTTTAAACAAAAAATTTTCAGATTCGAAAAACACACAAGATTATTTTTTTAAAAAATTTAGTTTTTTTTTTTTTTTGTTGAAAAATTTCCAGATTTAAAAAATGTTTGGATTTGAGTTGTGCTTAAAAAAAATTCAGACTGATGTGTTTAATTGTGTTATTGATGTGTTTAATTTGGACTGACTGATTAAACACACCAAGTGCAAACCAATAAAACACACCAGGTGTAATCAATTAAACACACCAGTTGTAATCAATCACACCAGACCACCAATTAAACACACCGGACTAATTAAACACATTAGGCCCCACCAATTAAACACACTAGGCCACCGATTAAACACACTAGGAAAAAACGACTAAACACACTAGGTAAAAAGGACTAAACACACTAGGCAAAAAAGACTAAATACACCAGTAAAAAACGAATTAAACATACTAGGCAAAAAAGACTAAACACACCAGGCAAAAATGAAACACACCAAGGAACCCAATTAAACACACCGGTGTGTAAACCAATTAAACATACCAGACTAATTAAACACACCAGGTGTAAATTAATTAAACACACTAGATCATCAATTAAACACACCATAGCAACTCAATTAAACACATCAGGGCAAGACCAAATTAAACACACCAGGCAAAACGAATTAAACACACAAGACATATTTCCATATTTCGTTTTTTTTTTTTTCCAAATTTTCGTGTTGAAGTTGAAAATTTTAGATCATGTTTGATTTTTTTTTTTTTCCAAATTTTGTTCAATTAAACACACCAGGCTAAAAGGACTAAACACACTAGGCAAAAAGGACTAAACACACATGCCAAAACAACTAAACACACCAGGCCAAAACGACTAAACACACCAGGCAAAAATGACTAAACACACCAAGCAAAATTTCTGAATGAATGGCATTTTTGTCCGAAAAATGGATTTTTTGACAAAAACAATCAAAATACTAATTCCGGCTAAAAACAATAAACCTCCTTAATTTTTGGCTAGTTTCCATTTTCACCCTATCATATACAATATAAAGAGATTAAATATTTAATAAACAAAATTATCATTAAATATATATATATATATATAGTTCCATACTTCCAAGATTCTATCATAAATTATAATTCATACTTAATAATACATTGCATGTTTGAAATTTAAAACCAAAATGAATTCCTTACTAGTTCAAATACATAAGATACATTTCTATCTTGATTCAAACAATAATTTTCCCAGGAAAACGTGCTAGCATAGTTTTCAAGATAGTTATTAATATGCCACACATATGTTGTTTGATCTCTTCCAACTGATCCATGAATTGGGTAGTTAGGATTTACCCAACTTGGTGGATATTATTGATCTGCATGTATAGGTATTGCATATGGCATTTGTGGAGAAGGATAATCAAATATACTGCAATCACCATAACTACCATAATATGGTACATGAGAACCTGACATTGTCTGCGAATTATCTAAAGAACTATTTTGTGTCCATACTCCTTAAGGAGAGAGATATATTCAAAGAATCTTCATCAATTTGACTTGTTCCTCCATGTTGTCTACCACGATTTTGATCAAAATTGCCTGCATGAGCATCCTAACCTGTCGCATTAGCATTCCAACTTGTTGCACCAGCATCCCAACCTCCGGCACGAACATCCCAACTTGTTGCACCAACATCCTAACCTCTTGCACCAGAATCCTAACCTCATCCATCATCTCCATCATCTCCATCATCTCCATCATCTTTTCCTCCAATATTTCCATCAGAGGTATGTTGGTCATCGAAAGAGCTGCTAACAGTAACTCCACGATCTACACCAACTTCTTCTCTAATCACTTGTTCAACATTTATTCCCATGTCTCGAGCATGAGAAGCAATTTGTGGATTAGGATTTCCTTCATCATCATCCAAATAGGCAAGTCTAACCCAGTAAAAAAAAAAGGATTTTCATTATCGTCCCCTGCTTCAGCAGCTACTTGAGGTAGATCCAGAAAATCAGTTTCATCTACTTTATCTTTTTCAGCTGCCACATCCCTAAGTTTCAACTTCATATTATAATAACAATAAACAAGTTGTTTAAGCTTAGAATAGGCAAGACGGTTTCTTTGTTTTGTATGGATTAAAGCAAATGTGGACCAATTTCTTTCGCATGTAGAAGATGATGCTGTTTGTGACAATATATGTTTTCGAGTAAATCTGGTGAATAGGGACCTTAACAATAAATTAGTTGGTTTGAACGCTTTTCGTTATCTGGTGAAGATTAATACATGATCGATTAAAACTGTAGTTTGATAGTCCTAGGACTTGTCCTTCATTGCTTTAGGATACAGATCTTAAGCATGAGGTCAAATTCTCTATATTTTCTCTGTCCCGTTCCCTGAATCTCTTTGCTTGTATTTATACTCTCGGAAGACGTATTTGAGGATCCAAACTCGAGTATTTGTTCTGACACCCTAGGTAGCTTGGGCGGGGGAGCCTGATTGGCCGATATCTGCCTGTCACTTTGACGAATGATTGCTTGACACATACTTTGGCGTGTTGAGAAATAGAAAACTCGGCATTTCGAGGGATACGATGTTGCCTTGGTTCAATGTATGGGGTTGGCCGAGTATTAATTATTCGAGGTAGTCCTTCCTTCCTACTGAGTGAGGATTTTTGGGTTTCGATATAGGGTTGGTTCTGATGAGTAGTAGAGAATTTGGATAGGCCGTGCCATATCCCTCAGCAACTTTAAGCCTTCCTTAGACATTCGAACCACGTAGTGGTCAACCCAAATATTGGGTATAACAATTACTATAATGGCCTCGTGGTAGCAGGCCTATATTTTGGGTATAACATCAGCCCCCAGTCTTGTTAGATAATCTTTTCAAAAATGTTTTTTCTTGGAAAACTTTATATGACCCGAAATCTTTGCGTTTGTTGTGACGACTTCCTGGTTAACTAAGGCATGCTTTTCATTGGGCAACTGCCTTGTTGCCCGAAGTTTTATCTTCATCAGACAACCGTTTATTTTTCTGACGCTCGATTTTCATCAGGCGACTACTTGGTTGCTTGATATGTGTTTTTCCATCCAGCATCACCTCCTCATCGGGTGGTCATATTTATCAAGTGGATTCCCTTCTAATCACCTTGCTTTTTGGCACTGACATGGTATTTGGGCTTCGGCCTGACCTAGTAGGTACCTGGTTTGGCGAAAACTAACTTTCCGTTAGGTAGATACATTTTGGCTGAAACTGAATTTTTATTGGGAACATAACCTCTGGCCGAAACCAACTTTTCGTTAGGAAGACACCTTTTGGCCGAAACCATATTTTCGTTAGGAAGACACCTTCTGGTCAACCCATTTTGGCCGAAACCAACTTTTCATTAGGAAGACACCTTTTAGACGAAACCAACTTTTTGTTGGGAAGAAAACTTTCTAGCCGACCGCTTTTGGCCGACCACTTTTCGTTGGGAAGACATCTTCTGGCCGACCCATTTTGGCTGAAACCAACTTTTTGTTAGGAAGAAACCTTCTAGTCGACCGTTTTTGGCCGACCACTTTTCGTTGGGAAGACATCTTCTAGCTAAAACTAACTTTTCTTTGGGAAGATACCTTCTAGTCGACCGCTTTTCGTTGGGAAGACATCTTCTAGTCGACCCATTTTGGTTGAAACCAACTTTTTGTTGGGAAGAAACTTTCTGGCTGACCATTTTTTGTTGGGAAAACATCTTCTGACTGACCCATTTTGACCGAAACCAACTTTTTGTTGGGAAGACATTATCTGGTCGACCCATTTTGGCCGAAACCAACTTTTAGGAAGAAACCTTCTCGCCGACCGCTTTTGGCCGACCACTTTCGTTGGGAAGACACCTTCTGACCGACCTATTTTGGTCGAAACCAACTTTTCATTGGGAAGACACCTTCTAGGCGAAACCAACTTTTCGTTGATTTTTATCTGACTATTCAAATGGTTTTTTAGCTTTTCCTCGACTACTCTAACGATTTAATAATACTCAGTTTTTAAATCGATCTACCTTTAATCATCATAAGTCGGATCTAGTCAACTGAGTTAATACTTTATCTTTTCCTTGACTACTTTGATGGTTTTTTGGCTTTTGGTTATGATCCAATTTAGCCATAACCTTTATAAGTCAGATTTGTTCGACCAAGTTGAAACTTAATCTTTTCCCCTACTACTCTGACAATTTTATAGTTCTCGGTTTTACTCCGATCAACTTTTAATCATCGTAAGTCGGATCTAGTCGACTTAGTTAATACTTCGTCTTTTCCTCGACTACTTTGATGGTTTTTTGTCTTTTAGTTATGATCCAATTTAGCCATAACCTTCGTAAGTCAAATTTGTTCAACCAAGTTGAAACTTAATCTTTTCCCCGTCTACTCTGATGATTTTATCGTACTCGGTTTTAGTCTGATCAACCTTTAATCGTCGTAAGTCGGATCTAGTCGACTTAGTTAATACTTCATATTTTCCTTGACTACTCTGATGGTTTTTTGGCTTTTGGTTATGATCCAATTTAGCCATAACCTTCATAAGTCAAATTTGTTCAACTAAGTTGAAACTTAATCTTTTCCCCGTCTACTCTGATGATTTTATCGTACTCGGTTTTAGTCTGATCAACCTTTAATCGTCGTAAGTCGGATATGGACCGTTTCAGCCATTTACACTATTATAATAGTTGAGAGTTTCAGTTTATTCTAAATAAGAACTTCATTGATGGTCTGAATGTTAAAGGATAACATTGCCGAGAGCTATCATGTTAATGCCCGGATGGCTTACAAAAGATGTAGAATTCTCTTGTACTTGTAATCGTTCTTCAAATATTGGGCGTTCCATGGGCGAGCTATGATTTCAGCCATTAGCCTTGCTATTCTGACCACTTTTTTCGTTCTTTTGCTCTCCCCCTCTTGAGATGTTTGTCCCTCTAGTCAGTTTTTTCTGTTTCCACCGTTTCGGTTTTAGACTCTTCTCCCCTTTCGAGTTTAGAGCTATGAACTAAAAATCCTCCTTGGGCTACTTCTTCCTCTTCGGCTTGAGCATACTCGGCCGTTATATCGACTAGCTCTGGGTAGGTGCTTGGTCGATGTCGTCTTAACTGGAAGGAGAATGACTTACTCTGGAGGCCGTTGGTGAAAGCATTGATGGCCGCGATGTGGCTAAAGTCTTCCACCTTGACCACGTCTTTATTAAAACGAGCTAGGTAGTCTCGGATTGCTTCACCCTCTCCTTGTTTTAGGGATGACAAATGAGATAGCGACTTCTTCCGTTGGAGGCTCCCCATAAATTGTTGAGTGAATGCTTGACTGAGTTGGTCGAAATTGTTAATGCTATTTCGAGGTAGTTGTCTGAACCAACTCCCTGCTAAGTCTCCAAATGTGAATGGGAACGCCTGACACAAGATGTGGTCGTCCCTAGTTTGAGTTGCCATTAGTGTGACGAAATGGCTGACATGTTCTATTGGGTCTTGTTCCTCCATGTATTATTCGACGTTTGGCATTATGAAATTCCTTGTGAATGGCTTTCTTAGCACTTCCTCCGTGAATGGGCCAAAATGACTACCATGCAAACGTCTTATTCCTTGGTTATCCAAGAAATTTTTTTCCATTCTCTTTATGTTGTCTCTTATCTTTCGCATTTCTACTACAATTCCTCCTCCCTTTTTTGTAAGGCTTCCAAAATCGAGACGTCGACACGCATAGGAGTTCTCCTTATTCTTTGAGGCTCTTTTCCTTTTAGGGAAGAAGTTATTATATCGAGTAGAAGTTTCTGCCTTTCTGAAGCTTTGGTTGTGCTATCCTTTATGTCGCCCCTGTGAGTTGCTTTCGTCTTCATCCGACACAATAATTTTCCTTCGGCTTTTTCGATTTTTTTTTAGTTGACTAGGAGCTCACTTCGTCCACGTCCGACCCGATGGTTGTCCTTTAGATATTTCGTTTTGTCCAAGTAGTCTGGGAGCTTACTTCATCTGCATCCAACCCAAGGGTTGTCCTTCGAACATTTCATTTTTTCCAAGTAGACTAGGAGCTTACTTTATCCGCGTCTGACCCAAGGGTTGTCCTTCGGATATTTCGTTTTGTCCGAGTAGACTGGGAACTTACTTCGTCCGCGTCTGACCCAAGGGTTGTCCTTCGGATTTTTCATTTTTTCCGAGTAGACTGGGAGCTCACTTCATCCGTGTAGTGTTGATATGAGCGTGGTTTGGTAGGCTCTCCTATGATTGCTTTTCCCTTGTCGGTCTTCGCTCTCGTGAGAGGGTTGTCAACTTGTACGCCGTATGGAGCCAATACTATCTGGCTCTTTGGAGTCCGATAGATAGGGGAGGGGAATTGGAAATTTCCCCCCATGATTTTGTAGGAGCATATGGAGATGATAATTTGCTTCCCGTAATGATCATTCTGAGAGGCCCGGGTTCATTTGGATTTTGACCAAATGTGGAGTTTGGATGTCTTGTGGGGTATCAAGGTTTTGTAATCCAGATGTTTGGAGGTTTCAACGGCTTGGCCAGCCGTAAGACTCGCCTGATCCCCATCGGTTTGAACTGGTGGATTCATGGGCTTAGTTTCTCAAGATTTCCTCAGAGTTAAGTAACAGCCCCTCCTTCTAGCACCAATTGTTTTCGAGTAAATCTGGTGAATGGGGACCTTAACAATAATTAGTTGGTTTGAACGCTTTTCGTTATCTGGTGAAGATTAATACATTTAAAACTGTAGTTTGATAGTCCTAGGACTTGTCCTTCATTGCTTCAAGATACAGATCTTAAGCATGAGGTCAAAATCTCTATATTCTCTCTGTCCCGTTCCCTGAATCTCTTTACTTGTATTTATACTCTCGGAAGACGTGTTTGAGGATCCAAACTCGAGTATTTTGTTCTGACACCCTAGGTAGCTTGGGCGGGGGAGCCTGATTGGCCGATATCTGTCTATCACTTTGACGAATGATTGCTGGACACGTACTTTGGCGTGTTGAGAAATAGAAAACTTGGCATTTCGAGGGATACGATGTTGCCTTGGTTCAATGTATGGGGTTGGTCGAGTATTAATTATTCGAGGTAGTCCTTCCTTCCTGCTGAGTGAGGATTTTTAGGTTTCGATATAGGGTTGGTTCTGATGAGTAGTAAAGAATTTGGATGGGCCGTATCATATCCCTCAGCAACTTTAAGCCTTCCCTAGACATTCGGACCACGTAGTGGTCAGCCCAAATATTAGGTATAACAATTACTATAATGGCCTCGTGGTAGCAGGCCTATATTTTGGGTATAACAGTATGCGAACTGCTAATGCACGCAATGATGAAGCACAATTTCCATACATTACCGACCAATCAGCTGCAATAAAAATTATTAAGTATTATAAGTATGAATACCATTTCAATGATATTATTATTTATTATTATTACATAGATTTTTGTAATAAAACTTATATACTTGGTTGCATTTTGCTTCTAGCTGCCGTGGCTGCTCGTTCACCAAAACTTTTATTTCCATCATTAATATATATAAGTATGAGTATATGACACAATACTCCCATGCAAAGAAGTTATAATATTGGAATTATAAAATTGATTGTAAGTTGTAACTTTTTACCTCATTTCCAAAATTAGCAATCCATGCAGCTTCAGGGTCTAATTGCGAATAGACAATATGTACGGCTTTCAAAGATCTGAATTATCCCCAACATTGTCTCTATATTGGCACTTTGGGTTCAAATAGTAAGCTAGAAGAATAAAAATTATTAATTTTTAGTATAAATAATTCAATACTATACTAAATATTAATTATGAATGACAAACATTCTGAAATAAAATTTACCTGTAGCATGTAGTAGGTGATTAAGCATTTTATCCCACTGGTTTTGAATAATGTTTAGAATCCATTTAGTATTCCCTCTTTGTTGTTTTACTGCATCTTTCATCACATGAATTAATTCATATAAGATAGGCATAGTAGGTACAACTTCAATATCAACCAATCTCAGAACGTGGTATAGTGGCTCATATATTTTAACTACAAAAGCCACATTATCCCAAAACTCTGAATCTAAAATAAGCCGTTCTATTCTTTTTCCATTTCCAGTTCGACTCAATCGATTTGTATCACATGCATCATTGGTAAATAGATGTTTCAAACTTGTCTTTTTTTTCAAAAGACTATCAAGGGCAATATGATTAGTCGCAAATAGAGTTGCACCAGGTCGCACTATCTCCCCTTTACAAACCTCCCTCATTTACGATAGTAACCATCCATGATTATATATAAAGTTTGTCACAGCCCTAGCATCATGAATGACACATGCAACAATGTCTTTCTTTCCAATATCCTAAAAAATTAAATCTATACAATGTGCTGCACAAAGAGTCCAAAATAAAGAATATTTTTTCATCAATTTTTTACCTGCTTTCACAAATGTAGAGCCATTGTCAGTGACAATTTGCACGACATTCTTCTCACCGACCTCTTTCACCACATAATTGTGCAATCCATAAATATACTGATGATATTTAATTTTGTCGGATGCGTCAACAGATTTTAGGACAATTCTGTGACCTTTACAATACACCATAAAATTAATTATTGACAATTTTGTCGGTCTCGTCCACCCATCACACATTATGGTGCAACCATATTTCTCCCATTTTGTTTTGAAGTTATCAACATACTCTTTCATTTCCTTGCACTCGATGTCCAAGTACTTATGCCTAATTTCAAATGCTAATGGTGGTTGAACTCCAACACCTATATTTACATGCATGTTAAATTTAATTGTGAGATAAAAAATAAAACAAATAAAAAATTTCAAAAGCATTATTTTTTTTTTTTAAAATACCTGATTCTTGAGCACCAATAATCATGTTCTTAAAATGATGAGAACCGGCTTTATGTGGGGGCACATTATCATAAATTAAAAACTTCAATACTAGCCTCCCCAATTTTTCTCTAATACTACCTCCCTTGAACATATCTTTAATATTCTTTTGTTTTGCATCTGATGATTTGTACAATGAAGGTGCAATTGGAGGTTTATAATGCGGCTCTCGTCCACTTTGAGTGCGACGTACTTGTTATGGTGGTTGGCTACTACCATCGGCTCCTGAACTCTCTCCTCTCGTTGACCTCCCTCCAAAGATTATTTCTACTTGTTCTCTTTGCCATTCAAATGCTTTGGATGCATCTATTGTAGAACGATAATCACCTCGCTCATCAGGATGCAAATCTTCAGGATAAAGATACATGTCATCTTCCTCTTCTGCATCAGGCAAATTTCCCCTTAATTCTTGTTGAATTTCCTCAATCTCATTTACAGTTTTTTTTTTCTTTATTTTTTTGCAATTGAGATATTAGTTTTTTCACTTCTGGTGGCACATTTGGGCATACTTTTACATTTTTGTACACCTCTTCACCGGATAAATGAAATTTAAACCGGTAATTCCCCCACTCTGCATAATGTGACCGCAAAACGTGCATATAGTGCCATTTTAATTATTCAGTATTGGTTGGCAATACTCCCATGCTGGATCATTTCTAGTACCAGACATCTTATGCAATGTATTCCCTATCAAAACAAAATTAAATTTTGTACGGATCAAGTTATAAATATGAAATTCTAATGAGTTTTAGAAACAATACCACAAAACATCAAAGTGAACATTTACGTACCTGCTTATTTGATGAAGATTTTAAAAGAAACTTGTGAATTGTGATGTAAATTTTGCTATGTGTAGTGTAGCCGTGTAGGATGAAAACTTGAAAGAGAAGAGTGAAGATGATATGAAGTGAAAATGATGAACAAATTTGTTCTTCATTCTAATAATTTATATTCTCTGCAAAGAATACATCATGATGATTTTTATTTCAAATGCATTGATTGCATTTCACTTTTTCAAATGTATGCCTTGTATTTTCTATAAATAATTGAGGTACTTTTTTTAAAAAAATTTTAATAAAAAGAATTAAGATTCTTTCTCTACACAAAGTTACAAATATGTATATATATGGGTTTTACACAGACAAATCATAATGTGAAAGCTTTCACAATCTTTGCCCAATTCTACTTCAGTAATTCTACTATTGACTACTGTGTTGGAAAATTTTATAAATTTGTTAATGCTTCTTCTAAAATAATTTTCAATATAAATTGTTTAACAATAATTTAAGTGTTTAGGATTATTTTTAAAAAATAATAATTTGCAAAACATTCCTGGATTTCAAGATGAAATTCATAATATTTCAGAAATATCGAGAACTCTACAAATAATACATTATGATGAATTTTTTTTTTTCAAATGCATTGATTGCATTTCACTTTTTCAAATGCATTGATTGCATTTTATTTTTTCAAATGTATGCATGTGAATAATTGATGTACTTTTTGTTTTTTTTGTTTTATTTTTTTTTTAATAAAAATAATGGGTTTTACACGTTTTACACAAACAAATCAAATTGCTTTCACAATCTTCGCCCAATTCTACTTCAGTAATTATACTATTGATTATTGTGTTGGAAAATTTTATAAATTTGTTAATGCTTATTTTAAAATAATTTTCAATATAGATTATTTGAACAATAATTTAAGTGTTTATGATTAATTTTTTTTAAATAATTTGCAAAATATTCCTGGATTTTGAGAAGAAATTCACAATATTTCGAAAATATCGGGAAAGCTGCAAATAATACATCATGTGATTTTTTTTCAAATGCATTGATTGCATGTCACTTTTTTCAAATTCAAATGCCTTGAGTCATTTTTACTTTTTCAAACGTATGCCTTGAATACTTGAGGTTACTTTTGTTTTTTGTTTTAAGTTTTTAAATAAAATATGGGTTTT
>VAHF01000129.1:0-29047 GCA_008009225.1 Acer yangbiense | reverse complement strand
ATTAAAAGGATAATGAATAAAGACTTGGGTGATCATCAATACAAGTGATTTTATTTAAAAAATAATGAAACAAGATAATGTTAGATTCATGGCTTGTATTCCCCAATGATTACCAAAACGAGATTCAACCAATGTGAAAACTTCCTAGATACGTGGGAATTCACTTTGGAAGTAAGAGATCGTGTTTGAGGGAGCTTGAAGACCGAAGAAGAACTGAAGATTGGATTTCGAAAGGAACCGCGTATGGACAGAAGTGCACAGACATCGATATGAACCGCGGCACATTCCAGAGTATCACTCGGGTGTAGAACGTGCATAGGCAAAAGGCATCAACGCGCGCGTATTCTAAGTGGTGGACTCTAAGAGCTTCTTCTGCGGTGTAGGGTGTGGGTTCCAAACCGCGGCCCACACACGATAATATCGGATTTTGCCCAGATCAGAATGTTGTACGAAATAGGAAAGGTTTTCTTCTGAAAATTTTTGTGCTTATCGGAAAGGAAAAAGAGTTTGTCTTCATGCAGAACAGGAAAGTCTTGTCTTGAAAGAAAAGGATTTCTCCTTACAAGAAAACTTGTCATAAAAGGAAATAATATTTATGTGAAACAAGAAGACTTGTCATAAACAGGAAATATGTATTTATGTGAAACAAGTAATTCTTGTACATATAGGATAGTAGTTTCCTTTCATCTTAAACTCCTTGTAATTCATATAAATAGACAATAATAGCTAGGTTATTATTAGTGGAGCAAAATAGCAAATACTAGAGAGATCTCAATAGCTGGGCTTGGGTGTAATCGTTTTGTGGTATATTAGAGAGAGAATCATGAGTGTGTGGTTGTAACAATTTACTACATATTGGAACTGTTCTCTTGTCCATTCTGACCGGCCGTGGTTTTTTCCCTGATTTGGGTTTCCACGTAATTCTTGTGTGTGTATGATTGATTTGATTACTTCTCTTCATCTATCTTTCTTTATTATGAGTTCTATCCGGTGATTCTTTCGCGTAGTAGATTCATTCTCTAATCAATTGGTGGTATCAGAGCCCAGCTGCCCTTGATAGTGGTCGTTAACAAACTTTATGGCAAAGATGATAAGATTCGAGGTTGAGATTTCGAGGAAAGATTAACTGTGGCTTATGGCGAGTTCAGTCAAGATCTATTAATCCAATACGGTTTACACAAGGCGTTAAAGGGCAAGTCAACCCTGCACAACCCTGCCGATGGGCTCTAGAGACTCTGACAAAGAAAACGCCGGTACTAGTTATGGAAAATCGATGATGAGCGATAAGATAGAGAGATAGGAGCCAGAGAGAGCTGCAAGCGCGGTACGATTGTGCCTGGCCAAGAATGTTCTTGCAAATATTCATGGAACATATTCATCAAAAGAATTTTGGGAGGGTCTTGAAGAATTGTATCACAACGAAAGCGTTTACAACAGGTTCTACCTAAAGGAGCAGTTTCACACGCTGTAGATGTCTGAAGTACAAAATTTTCCGATCATCTTGGGTGCACAAGGAATAGTTTTTGAATTATAGTCGATTGGAATTAAAATCAATGAGGAAGACAAAGATCTAAGACTCATCTGGTCCTTTCCATCATCCTATGCGCACATGAAGCCAATCTTGATGCATCTGAGTTTCAACCATATGCTATGGAGATGTAGCAAACAAACTAATCTCTAAGGAACGAAGGCTAAAGAGTGGAGGTAAATCTTCTGATAACTGTTCTCTTTTGGTTGACAAGAGAAAAGGGAACTCCAAAAGGAAAGTCACTTGTTAGGAATATGGACAGTCTGGATACATAAAGAAGGATTGTCAAAATAAGAAAACAAGTGTGGCTAAGGGCTCCAAATAGGGTAATCCGCCAATCACCTTTCTTGAGTATGAGGACTACAGCGATGCCCTATAAATGGGCATATATATCCTCATGGCATGACCGCTAGTTGCCATAAAAGATTATGTGTTACTGATAACAGGTCCACAATTACGCATGGGCATTGATTAGGAAGTGATGCAAGGTGTGTGGTGGACAAGGATGTCAATGGCTCAACGAACTCCTTGAGTACCTAACGCGAGGAGTTGCACCACAATTTCAGCAAGGTAAATTTTGACATGTGCCGATGAAATCTTAGGATAGATGTTCCTAAGTGGTTATACCTCGTGGTGGGTATGTTGATTCTCGGTGATAAAAGTCATAGCTATGGATGAAGGTTTGGGAATTCTTGCCTTAAGGGAGGATTATTAGATATAGCTTGTATTCTCAATGATTACCAAACGAGATTCAATCAATCTGGAAACTTCCTAAAGATATGGGAATCATTTTGGAAGTAGGAGATCGTATTTGAGGGAGGCTTGAAGACCGAAGAAGAACTGAAGAATCAGATTCCGAAAGAAATTGTGGCGTGGACCACAGTACGGACAAAAGTGCATAGACAGCGGTATGAACCGTGGCACATTCCATTGAGATCACACAGTGCAGACCGTGGCATAGGTAAAAGGCACCAACCGCGGTATTCTGAACGGTGGACTCCAAAGAGCTTCCGTGGTGTAGGGCGCGGGTTGCCAACCGCGCGTAATAGCAGATTTTGCCCAGATCAGGAATGTTATGCGAAATAGGAAAGGTTTTCTTCTAGAAGTTCTTGTGCTTATCGAAAAGGAAAAAGAGTTTGTTTTCATATAATACAGGAAAGTCTTGTGCTTAAAGGAAAATGATTTCTCCTTACAAGAAGACTTGTCATAAAAGGAAATAGTAATTATGTGAAATAAGAAAACTTGTAACAATTTACTACATTTTGGAACTTTCTCTTGTCGTCCTAGCAGCCGTGGTTTTTTCCCTGTTTGGGTTTCCACGTAAATTCTTGTATTGTGTGTGATTGGATTTAATTACTTCTCTTCATCTTATCTTTCTTTATTATTGTGTTTGTTTGTGTTCTATCTGGCAATGCCTCCGTGCAGTGATTCGTTCGCTAACAGATACAATATAGATATAGTTCAGAGTTCAAGAGATATATTACTCAGAGTAATTGATACATGCCATTGCCACCCCATAAGGAACATATATCATTTTATTGTACTATTTTTGTTCCTATTTTTAAGTCCCCAATTCCTACTTCTTGTGCTTGTTCCTCAGGTAAAACCAGGTATTTAATATGATAAAATAAGTGTTTCAGATATTTATGGAGTTCAGGGGCATTGGCGTAATTTTGGAGAAATTAGGGATGAAAGTGCCAAAGGGGAGGATAGTTTGAAGATTATGTGATTTAGTAAGAGATCAGGGGCCTTTTCGTAATTTACCACGCAAACCAACAAAGCCACGCCACGTCATTAATGATGCTGTGCGTTTTGGATGAATTGGTTTGGGCTTCTAATTGAGTTCAAGCCAATTTCTAAAGGCTGCCCACAAAACACAAAAGGTCCAAAAAGATTGCACTAATCAAGTGTGGTGAGCTCACCACACCCTAAACCCAAATGCACCCAAAAGGACTGCTAAATACACCCCGTGATTCATCTTCATCTTCAACCTCAAACCAAACCCGACCTCAAGCAGCTGTTTTTCATGCCGTCGACCACCGTTCAAACCTCGTCTTCATCCCGCCGTTGACACAAAGCGTCGCCGCCAAGCCATATTTGTTTCGCGGAGATTTCGTCATCTCACCAAACCGTAATTTTCCAGCCATGAAATCTAATCCAGAGATTGCCGCGGTTGATCCGTCGTCTCGGCGGACCGCGACACCAACGCGACAGAGAAATCCGCGGTTGATCTATCGTCTCGGAGGACAGCAGCAGTCGAGCGACAGTAATTTCCACTGTTGAAGCGCCGCCACAGTGCCGCTGCCCAAATCAACCACGTCAATTCATCTGATTTTGTCGGGCGAATTACGCTAAGTACCCCTGAGGGAGTAAATGTAATTTTCCATCGAGGGCTTTTTCATAATTTACCAATTTCGTGCCCTAATTTCTGGAAAAACTATTTATACTTATTTTCAGCCCCTTTTCAAGGAGAACCAGCCCCCATCACCATAGAACCACCTATGAACTAAAAACCCCAAAAACTCTATTTTTAAGCTTTCTAACCACAACCTAACCCTCTCATTCCATCATCTCTTCCACACATATCTTTTCTCTACATCATCAACCACCATTTTTAAAAGTTTATTCAAGGAAGGAGAGGAAGGAACTCAAAGATCAAGGGAAAGCTCACATTGATTTTATGGGTTTTCTCTACACTTTTCCCTTCTTTGTTTATTTTTCATTAATGTGTAACTAAACTTCATCTAGGGGATTGATGTAACCGTATTGGACTGCTCTATGTAATTAATTAGTCTATTCTCTAATTCAATTCGATTTTAGTTTCAATTATTGCATTAATTGTTCTAATTTTTCTATTCATGTTTTGTTGTGGACACAAGAGACATGGGTGTGAGAGTTAGTTTATTTAAGGTGTTGAGTTTAGGTGTGGGTGGTCATCCCATCTAATTCTTTCACAAGCTTAGTAATTGGAAGGGTTGGTTTATGCATGACCATGCTAGACCAACTTGGCTTAGAGTTTTATGTTAAATAGGGGGATTTTCCATTGCTCGTTACATGGTCATGTGTGAGTAATGGGAAAGACCTAGGACTTAATGGATTTATCTTAAAACAAACCCTAAAATTAGATTGAAGTGCTTAATGAGACTAAGTGAGAACATTGAGTGGTCTAAGAAGGTTACATTGATTCCCTAATGATTTCTCCCATATATCCATACGTTGTGTATTTGTTGTGCTTAGTTTAGTTTTTAATTTAGTTTTATTCTCAAGTTTGCATTTTAATTTCTCTAGTTTACATTTTTAGTTTTAGCTTACAAGTTTGCATCTTTATTCACTTGCAAGAAACCAAATCAATTTCCAAACCCAAATAGCATTATGCAATTTAATTTTCACGCACTTAAGAGTAGTTTTCTTCTTCCTAGACTAAGTAGTTTCAACCGATTGAATCACCGATCCCAGTGAACGAACTTAATTTAAATTGAACATAAACTTTACTACATCAATCAACCCAAAAAAAGATCACAAGAATGTTAATTGCATGTTTTGCTTGTGATGTGAAAATTTGAAGTTCTAAATTTCTAGTAAACTAGAGTTAAAACTAAATTGTTCATTCCAAGTGGATCATATTGGAACTAGATATCCTGTCACTCGCTATTGTAATAAACTCTCATATAATTTGGCAGCTGCTACCTCCATTCTAAAAAAATCTAGGTACCCCTGCCAAATGTTAAAGTACAAAAAACTCATACCACATTATTTGATCTTGAATTCAGCCATTCTATCATTTTTTATATTGTTGATGATGCATTAGTTAAAAATAATATTTATTATGATAAATAGATTATGTATATCAAAGATCATCTGAGCTTGAATTAAGTTATGCATAAGATATCTTACCCCGCATAAATTACTGTTTTGTAGTGCATCGTATGTGCAAAAGACACTGCGTTCACCAAGTGCTTGTTGATTCTCTTTTTAATTTATTTCGAAGGCAAATGACTTTATATATATATATGTATTTATTAAATGTATTTGGGGCCAGCTCAAGGACTTTTGAAGCACTAATGATAGTTTTATTGACACCCCAATAATTGTATCAAAAGATCCCATCTATTAATTGTTTTTTTATATACCACCTACAGGTTGATCTTATTGTGACCACCTAATTAAAATATGGCATAGAATCTTGCTAATTATAATTAATTAATACAACATCCTAAATACTTGCCTAGACTTTACATATCATATCATCTAGTTTTTCTGTGCTAAGAGTTTGAGAATGTTCGCATGTGGGAGTATTGAATCAGAAGCTAGCTAGCATTCAATTTGATGAAGGTGAACTTCTGATTGAGGAATTGGTTCATCTAAGAGTATCTCTGATGCAAGAGTGGCTTGCGAAAAAAAAGATGCCACATATGATAAATAGAAATTCTATTAAAAAATGTATTTGAGTATCTCCAAATACAGGTGTGTATATTCAACCTCACGCTGATGTTGAAAAAAAAAATAGGCATTATCGATATGACCGTCTACTTTCAAAAGGCTTGTTGCACATCTATTTTTTCAGTTAATTTAGCAAGTCTTTAAAATTGACATTAATTTTCAACAATGTTTGGTAAGGAAATAAAATTTAAAAAAAAACAAAAGAACACGTCATTAAAAATAAAAGTGTTTTAAACAAAAGCTTTTGAGACTAAATTTTGAGTTGATTGTCTATCAAGTATCAAGTATCAAGTCTATCTTTATACCACATAAAAAAGTCTCTTGACATTGTTGCTATACAGGCCCAGCCCTAGGGAGGGGTGGCAAAAATCCCTGACCCGCCCCAAATTGGTAAGGCTCCAATCCATTTGGGGCGGGTTTGGAGCACTTAAAACGGGACTCGGGTCTAGTTTGAATCAAACGTTTTTGACCCGATTTTTTATCGGGTCAGGTATGGGTCAACCCCTTATGCCCCGACCCACCCCGTTTGACCCAGTATTTATATAATTATTTTTTTAAAATATAGAAATATAAAGGGAAAAACAAATCTCTAATCTTTGTCTCTTTACCTAATCATATTTAATGTTTGAATTTAAAGTTTATTAAACTTAGATGTTGTGTTCTATTAAATTTAAGTTCATGTTGAATTTTAAGTGTATGTTAAAATGTTTTTCTATGGTGTATGTTTGTATTTAGGTGTATGTTTGTATTTAATTGTATATTTAAATTTCCAATAAAAAAGAAAAAAAAAATGTATATATATTTTTTAATTTATTGTTAAAATGTAAGTCAATGTCCTAAAAATCAATCATATGGTAAAATAATTTGTTTATTTAATGGTTTGAGAATTTTTTTTTTTTTTTTTTTTTAGGATAAAATAAATCAGGTCATTTGAGACGGGTTTAGGGCGAAAATCGAAAACCCGTTCGGATCACAGGTCAAGTTTGGGGCAACTTGCAAAAAACGGGTTTCGGATTTGGGGCAAGCCAATCCGACCCGTTGCCACCCCTGGGGGAGCCTAGTGAGGCAACTGCCTAGGGTCCTCGATTGTTAAGGGCCCACAAATTGTAGTTAAAAAAAATAATTAATTGATTTATAAATGGTTCAATATAAATGCCAGCAAGAAACTTTATGCAATAACTTATTCTTTATTTTTATTTTTATTTTGTTATAATTAAGGGAATTGAAGCAGTTAAAGGCTTGTTCCTAAACACGTCGAGAATAAAGAAACTAGATCTTGATTCTCAAGCTTTCAAGAGAATGTACAATCTTAGATATCTCAAATTCTACGATGATGAGCATCATCCTAGATCCGGAGACATAAAAACCTCAAAAGTATTTTTCTTTTTGATTTAATTGATTTGTGCTTTCTTCATGCTCCAAGCATTCAAGGAAGTGATCTTGACATTAGCAGTTCCATTGTTGAAAACAAACAACTTGATTTGGTTATCAATGGCCAAAGTTGGATAAACCCTTGATGAGATCACAACTTTGCCTCCTCCACCAAAGCTCTCCACTATTGACAGATCAATTTGTAGATTCAAAAAAAAAAAAAAAAAAAAAAGTCAATTTTATTATGTACCATACTTCCAAAAGTGATCATGTCACACTGTAAAATTACATAGTTGATCGATTTCGCACGAAAAAATGTGTGAATAGTCCGCACCTTAAACGTACTCATATTCTAATTTTATACATTTATAGACTAGAAAGTCACCAAGCTCCTCAGTGACAGCTTCTCCCGAGCTGGGTCCAAATCCACAAATGCTCCATAAGTGGTGTTATCATTATTTTTATTCAAGGAAGATCTGCCACACAAAACAATATTAAAATGAAGTCTTAGGAAAATTAGTTTTGAGAGATTTCAAGCAGAATAGTTGGTAGTCATCGGATTGTATTCGTACAGTTAAATGAAATAATCGATCTAATATGATCTCTGTAAAGTTAAGATAACCGAAATTGTAGCAAAAGACAGAAGGATTTTTTATTATTATTATTAACCTGCTTTGGTCACTGCACATAAGCACTTTATGTTTGTTCTGGTGATTGTAGATTCTAAAGAAAACCGTTGTGTATTCACGTAAGCAATTTGAAGTAAAAGTTAAAAAGCCAAATGGACCCAAACCACCTCTCACTGAAGCACTCTTTTTGCTGCAAAGCAACTGTGGATTGTAGTGCTTTTTTTTAAGCACTTCCACATTCTTCAAATCACTTACTTGAAATGATACCTCAACATCAGCCTGTCAAACAAAGTTATATAATCACATTAAAACACAAAAGACCTTTTCGGTAGATTTGACATACGCTAAGACAAGATGCTTGTAGCGTGAAATTATACACATAGACATGCACTGAAAAGGACTCGCGGCAAAAACATAGGTTGATTATATATGAACAGATCACTAACCTGTCCGGCTGTGACACCAATAACTTCAAGCTTTGATCCTCCTTCAAGGATTTTGCTTGGCCAATTCACTTGGTTTTCACGAAGCTTTTTGATTTCCTTAACAGGCCATTGAAGCAATTTTTTCCCGGATTTATCTAGCCAAACACTCCTGGGAATTGCCTGAAAAAAATTCAATGAATCCGGAGAAAATTAACTTATAAGCCCTACTTTATAGTAATTTGAATTCTCCATTCTGAACGACCAAATTTTAGTATTCATGGAAACTTGAATTCTCAATTCTGAATGATCAAATTTTAGTATTCATCGAAACTTGAATTCTCAATTTGGATACATCTGACAACCGCATTTCAACATCCAGATGTACAAAAACATAAGAATGTATGTAACAGAGAATGGCTAACTTGCATCAAAATGTACTTAAATTGATAACCGAGACGTTTGTAACAAAGAATGACTAACTTGCATCAAAATGTACTTAAAACTGAGAACTAAGACGTTTGTAATAGAGAATGACCAACTTGCATCAAAATGTACTTAAAACCAAAATTAAACTACAAAATTTACCTGAATTCCAGACCAACCCTTTAGAACATCATCCTTGACACTTGAAGATTCATTAGTCCACCCCCACAAAATCCTCCTCTTCTTCTCATCATCAAAAAATGTCTTGGAAGCATAGAATTTTCCATAATCATATCTCAATCCTGCATCACCTTCAACCATACCCTTATCAGGAAAATACTTGTCCTTAACAACATCATATGTTTCGATCGTGTAGTAATCATGCTTGGTTTCATCCAGGCTGTTCTTCAGCACATATTTCACTCTCTTCCCTCTAGTAGATGTATCGAGGCCTTCAAATCCGTCTGTTTTAACCGGGAAAAAATCTGGACACTCCCACATTCCTGTCCCCTCAACAGAATGCAAAGGCTCTTCAGCTAGAGCCCAATGATTAAAGTCTTTGCTCTTGTACAAATATGCAACTCCACCTCTGTTATCTCTGCTTCCAACCAACACTCTCCACAACTTATCAGGGCCTAGCCAGGCAGTGGTTGGGTCCCTGAATGCACTACCATTGATTCTGTTCATTGGAGTTGCTAGCATCAGTGGATTTTTCGGGTACTTGATCCATTCTGTGAGGTATGGGTCGGATAGATTTTTGGGCATGGCCAAGTTTTGGACTTGTCTCTCACTAGGGTCAATTCCAGTGTACAACATCACTGGTTTGCCTCCAGGGAGGATGGTGGCAGAACCAGACCAGCAGCCATTGATATCCGCCTGCTATGACTGGAAAATCGCCGGCTTATGCGAGATCCAGTTTACGAGGTCCGTCGACGTTGAGTGGGCCCACACAATGTTGCCCCACACTGCACCTTTTGGGTTGTATTGGTAGAATAAGTGATAAATTCCCTTGTAAACCATAGGTCCTGCATTGTACATATATATAATTAATATTAATTCCATTACAATTCTTCAAATTTTTGGACTGGTCATTTATTTATTAACAGAATTTGGATTAAAATATATATATATAGGGTCTTGCTAATCGTGTGTCATTAGAGGCTTCTTAGAGCACATGTTGATAGGATCTCTAATGTCAAAAGAACAAACAAAAATTTAGGTGCTATTTGGATTCATTTTCAAAAACTGTATAGTTGTAAAATCGTTCGTTTACGGCTTTTTGAAAATGACTTTTCGAAAGTGGAAACCAGTGTTTGTAAATTTGTAACTAAAATTTAAGTTGAAATTATTTTCAAAACAGGTTTTCAAAATAAATCATAACTTTTTCCTCCTAACAAACATTTTATCCATTAAAAAGAAACAATATCAAACACATTTACACCATTTTCAATTTTTTAAAACTACTTTTTCAAACACTGCCAAATAAGTTTACATTTTTAAAAAACATGATTTACATTTTTAAAACACCATTTAATGCTACTTTACCCAAATTTAGAGACCAAATAATGTGGCATCACTAAAACCCAATGATTTCAATCATCCAATTATAATACTGAGAAATCAAGAATCCATATTATTTGGACACCAAATTTGGACAAAGTTGCATTATTGTTTTAAAAATGATATCAAATGCTCTTATTCTTCATAGGATTTCAAATCATCTGCAAAAAATTTCATATTCTTTGACTTAAACATTACCTATTAACACAATTCTAAAAATTAATCAAGAAAAGAATTGTATACACTAACCATTACAAAATCATCAAACATTTCATCTTCATCAATCCACCACCAAATCAAAATCCCCAAATCAAGAACCCAGAAAATCCCTAAATCAAAAACACACCACCACCACTCCCAAACCATCGAACATCACCACTGTCACTCCCAAATACACTCCCAAACCCTAGCCACCCACAAACACCCCACCATCACTGTCAACCACCCCACCACCACTGTCAAGAAATTGTTTTCGCATGAATTTATTTTTGAAAAATTAAAAAAAAAAAAAAAAAAAAACAACCACGACAGAAACACACCACCATTCAGATTCAAACCCAAAATGAAACCCAACCAAACTATCATCAACATCCATATTCATCATCAGTAAACCCAGTCCCAAATACAGGCACAGCCTCACACCTAGAAGACCACCACCAATGCCGGCGAAGAGGGAGAGTCGAAGAGAGAGAGAGAGAGAGAGAGAGAGTCGATCTCGTCGGCGGCCAAGAGACGAGAAGCACCATCATTCCGGCGGCCACCAAACCACCCACACCCATACCCAAATCCAATCGAACCCATTAAACACCCACACCCACACCCAAATCCAACAAAGAAGAAGAAGAGGATGTAAGGATTGGAAAATTTGGGGATTTCAGAACTAGGGTTTCAGAAAAAAAAAATTGGGGTTTTTGGGGTGAGATTTCAGGCTAGCTGCGGGCAAGAAGAAGAAGAAGAAGAAGAAGAAGAAAAGAGATGAGGAGATGAGAGATAGAGATCGTGAGAGATCGTGGGAGATGGAGGTGGTGATTAGAGATGAGAGATTGGTTTAGGATTTTGTTTTGTTTTTTGTTTTTAAATTTTTTATTTTTAAAATTAATTGAATTTGGTTGTGTTGAATCTGGTGTGGTGTTTAATTGAATATGGGTTTAATTGGTGTGGGTTTAATTATTATTATCACTTTTTTATTTTATTATTATTATTATTATTATTATTATTATTATTAAATATTTAGGGATACTTAAATGAAAAGGATAATTTAATTATTGAGAAAATTAAATTCAGATTTTTATTATTATTTAATCATTATTTCAATTATAAATTTCCAAATTTTATTTTAAAAAATTGGTCAGAAGGGTATTTAGATCATATAATTATATTGTTTTTGATTTGATGCTATTATCCATATAATCAGGAGAACTTATTGCAATTTGTCATGACAAAAAAATGGATAGTGTTACTATTCCGTCACATATTGCCAATTTCCAATAGTTCAGGGGGTTTAGTGACCATTTTTCAAATTTAGGGGACAAATGAGCAATTCGGGTATAATCCAGGGGGCATCAGTACCTTTAAGTCTAAATAAAAAAGATACAGAAATTGAAGGGGTTGTCATTATTTTTTGTTTTTGAAATTTGGTAAACTCAATGCATGGTATTTATAAGGAAATTTTAATTTGTATGTTGAAAAGGATTGACGCAATTTCAATTGTTGTAGAAGGCCCTCCTTGAGTTCAGGGTGATCTTTACTATTTTATGTTTGATAATTGAATGGTGTTCGGCACACCTACCACTAAACTATTTATACCTCACTTTTTAAATTATTTAGTATTCCTTTTTTCCTTTATCAAATTAAGACATAAAAAATTTATTAAAAAAATATTGTACAAATTAAAACTAATAAAACCCCACTTTCCTTATTGTTTTACATGTTTGTTTTGTTTTTCTTTTCAAATTATAGATCCATGTTTACTAATTTTTTTTTTCTCTCCGTTTATTTTCTTTAAGATCTTCCAGGCATTCTATGATTTGGAGATTTTATTCCCAATCTTCCAAAGTTAGTTTAATGTTATTTACCATAAATAAAAAATAAATAAATAAACCTAATCTCTAACGAAACTAAACCACACCAAAACCCTAACTTAATCACTCAAAAAAATCATAAGATGATCAATATCATACTCACAATCTACCACCAATAATCCAATGAACTACAAAAAAAAAAAAAAAAAAAAAAAAAAAAAAAAAAAAAAAAAATTCGCATCTAATAAGAATGGTTTTACCATGAAATGAGAGAAAAAAAAAGGGTCAAGCGAATGGATGTGAGAAAACTGTATTAAAAGATTAGATAAAGTGTATTTTTGTTTTTATTTTTTTGAAAAAGATATGGGGTGTATTAAGTTTGAAAAATATGTAAAAGGGTAATCCTAGAAATTAAAAAATAATAATAAAGCCATTTAATTTTATATAGTTAAATCGAAATTTAAAAATTGGGGCATAAATAATTCAGTAGTGGGGTGCCAATAGCACCACTCTTGATAATTAGATTTTGTGAGTTGAGGAATTTTGACTAAATGTGGAAAAATCATTGACATCTAGATTTTTTTTTTTTTTTTTTTTTTTGTTAAATTATTACACTATTACATAAATTCAGGGTTTTTTTTTAGGGTGTGAGGGGTTTACCGCCACCGGACCAACCTCTTCTTATACATTGACATCTAGATTTAGATAAGTGATTTTTGATAAGTTGTATAGTTGAATTCATTGTCTATTTTTAACAATAAGACTTTCTATATTAAGAAGTTTTATTAGCCTATAACGTCTTGATCTTTATAGTAATATTTATGATAAGTCTTCTTATAAAGAGAAATCTTTTTCCTACAATTATAAGAACTTCTAGAAACAACATATTTCCTTTTTCATGAATATTTCCTGATTCAACGCATGCTTGTGATTGACAATGATTCGAGTTGCAGTTGGCCATTTGTTTCCTAAACCGTATTAATGTCACCTGTAATTGACCGCTCAGAAGACCGTAATCCACGCACTGCATCACTCAAACCACTGTCAAAGCCATAGCGTAAATCACTGGAAAGAGGACCGTTGTCCATGCCGCTGTGAAAATTCCACAGCGCTGACCACCGCTGTCAAGGCCACAGCGTTACCCACAGCGGTTTTCACTGTTCTCCGTTTCTCCTATTCTTCAGGTCTTCAAGCCTCCCTCAAACACGATCTCACACTTCCAAACGTATCCCAAGTCTCCAGAAAGTCTCCGCATTGGTTGTATCCCATTTGATAACCATTGGAAATTCGAGCCATATCCAACAATTGGTACTTGGTATCTTATATATAAAATATATTTAAGTTATTTGACAAGTTAATTAGTTTGACATGCATACGTGGGGAGTTTTTTTCCTCGATTGTGGGAGTAATTATCTCCCGTTATAAGAGTAGATCATATCTAGACCGCCCATGATTGTTTAATCTCGGCAGGTCCCGGCAGTCCTATTGTAATAGTTATTGTTATATTTCAACAACAAAAAATTAGTTTGACAAATTAATTAATCTATAGGTATGGAAACGTTACCATGTTTGCTGTTGGGGGGTTGGCTGCAGCAATTGTTTTGCCATACGTAGAGCAGTTAAAGGCCTGTCCTGCAACTATTTTTCTTATCTTCTGCATCTACATTGTGTTTAGGTACTTCTTTTTTTTTGAACGATGGACTTTATTAGAAAGAGCCCGAAGGCAGCAGCACACAGCAAAGCAAAAAACACAACAACAAAACCACAACACAGCAAAAAACAGGGCAGCACTACAGAACCAAGCTGATCAAATGTTCCTGAAATTTTTGCTGCCAAGCACAAAGAAAGGCCACCAGGCCACTGCAAAAACAACCAGAACATAAGACAAAAGGACCCAAAGCAGACGCCAAACCACAAGCCGAGATACACAGCAAAAAAACAACCAAGGAGACAAACACCCCAGTCCACACAACTCTGAAAACGCCAGACCAGCAGAAGAGCATCAAAACATGGTATCACCCCACTCAACAAAATCCCCAGACTTGCACGAACCTGACTTGGCCAGCCTATCAGCAAAATGATTAGAAGATCTGGGATAAAACCTCAGCGTCCCTCCAACCTGCTGTAACTTGCTCCTAATATCATAGATAACATTTACATGATAAAAGCTACCAATACCTTTCCCGTTGATCCAAGAGACAGCCACTTTAGAATCACTAGAAATCTCCAAATTCCGCCCCATACAAGCAAGAGAAGAGCAGTATAATTCAACAGCCTTGTGAATGGCCAAAACTTCAGCAGTGTTCGAGTCTTGGACACCAATATAAGAGGAGAACATGCAAAGAACCTTACCCTTGGAGTCCCTAAGAACACCCCCAATCCCGGCCAGCCCCGGCTTCCCAAGAGCAGACCCATCGACGTTAAATTTCAAATCCGTATTCAAGGGAGGGATCCAAGCAACATTCGTCTGGTGTTTAGGTACTTCAAAAACAATATAACGTCCCTATATATGATCTTGGACAGTGAAACAAAAATTATATTCATTTACAACATTAATCAGACATCAACCAGATTCAGTCCACAGATTAAGGTGAAATACAAATACAAAACCATTTACTCACTACCCTGCTTCGGCAGGCAAACATATATCTTGTCCATGAACTCAGTTAATAGAAGCAAGGCATCGTTTCTATGCCATTTGCAGTCATATTATCTGCCATTTTCAATCAATCAACAGAAAGGGTGTTCATTTAAAATATCCTAGCACTCGAACTCTTTTGAATTGTTCCGAAGGGTGATAATAGTACTAAATTGTGAATATCTGTATTACCACAACTAATTAAGTCTGTTACCAGTTAACACAAATACAATTTTTTAAGTATGAAGTTTCTAGCATCTAAGTTACAACTAATAAAAAATTATTACTTTTTACATGATTGCTTAAGTCAATAAACACTGATTATGCTAGAAAAAGCTAGAACTCTGGTTACCTTTCCAGGATGTGCAGCACCGAATTCAACAATTTATAACTTCAGAAAAAGAAAAAAGAAAAAAAAAAAAACAGCAGAGATTTTTTTTTTTTTCCCAATATCAATATAATATAAGAAACTAGAAAAACTTTATAACAAAAAAAAGAGTAAAAATTAAGGAAAAAAATTCTAAAATTAGATAAATTAGATAAAATTTTGAAATTCTAAAGAACTTTACTAATTAACATGTAATAAAAAATGAAAATTTGAAACATAAGAATTAAATACTAGATATTCAATCAATGACTTACCTCAATATCACGAAGTCCACGACCCAATTGATCAAAGAACAAAAGTCCAACAATAGTAGAATGGAACAGTCAATTGTAGAATGCAAAATGCGCTCAATGAAAAAGATCAAGGGTCTTGATTGCTGATTGAGAGCATCAATTTGGTTGGGTGCAAATTCTCTTAGGATGTGGTTCCACTTCCTCCTCATTATCATCAGATTGGCCACTTCTCTTTCCACATTCCCTATATCTTCAATGGTGGCACCAATTTTCTCTATGGGATCTGCAAATATCGGATATACTGCACAACATTTAAGTTGGTTACAACCTTCATAGTTGGCATCAAACTCAAATGAGATATCCACGTAGTCATTGTCACTGGCAAGTAGCTTCTCGAGATTTGAGGAATAAAATTCAGAAAATGAAGAATAGCCTAGTAAGATATGATCCGAGTTAATGAATACGCGGAAACCATGTGGTTCAAAATAATATGGGGAGTAATACCAACTGCTGTCGTATATTTTCATATGATCATCATATGTCTTAAAATTACAACAAACACCGACCAGAAGATGCTCACGTCTACTACAATATTCGTCAGGCCCCAAAACAGCACATATTGCAAATCCCATCAACTTCTTATTAACCAAATCATGCCGAAGCACTTGAATATTTACCAAAGATCCACAACTTTGATAGCTGGACCATTCAGGAAATTCACTTCCAGGCATATAAATACTGAATTTTATGGCTGTAACATAAATATAAGGGAGAACTTTAAAAGAAACCATAAAATTAGTGGGTTTATTGTTTTGACCCAAGATTAGCTTTTTTATTGTTTTTTACTAAAATATCCACTTTTTGGACAAAATTGCCCTTCTTTATAAAAGAAAAAAAAAATTCAATTTTTTTTTCTTTTTCTTCTTCTTCTTCCTAGACCTCTATCTTCTTCTTCTTCTTCTTCCCGGATGTGTTTAATTGTGTTTCTTGGTATGTTTAATTTGGTCTTGCCCTGGCGTGTTTAATTGATTTTCCATGGTGTGTTTAATTGGGTTACCGTGGTGTGTTTAATTGGGTTGCCATGGTGTGTTTAATTGGTCTACCCTAGTGTGTTTAATTGAGTTGCCCTGGTGTGTTTAATTGATTTACGCCTGGTATGTTTAATTAGTATGTCTTTGTTTAATTGGTCTGCCCTTGTGTGTTTAATTAGTCTGCCCTGGTGTGTTTAATTGGTGGCCTGGTATGTTTAAAGAAATTTGGAAAAATTTCCAGAAATCAAACCGAATTCAAACACTGAAATTTCCAAACACCAATCAAACACCAAAATTTCCAGAAATCACAAACCAAAAAAAAAAAAAAATTTAAACACAACACCCATTAAACAAAACCTGTCCTAATCTTTCCATCCACAACAAAATTAAACACCTCAATCATTAAACAACACCTATCCTAATCTTTGATGTAGGAGATATATATTGTTAATTGATGTTTTTAGTATTTGTTGTATTAGACTTGGGCTTTGGTTAAGTTTTATATTGGGCCTTATTTTGGGTTTGTAGAATGTATATATATGCTTGGTCTGTAGCTTTGTAAAGGTAGTTGAATATTTGTTCATTTTCTAATAAAGAGCAGAGCTCTCTTTTCTCTTAGCCATGGATTTGGCTGTTATTTAGCTTCTACTGTGTCAAGTGGTATCAGAGCCACAATTGCGTTCCGATGGTGGTCACTAGCGACAGGAGAAGGCGAACACTCTTTGATGAAGATCAAGGGTGCTATCGGACAAGTAGCGGCAATCGCGAAAGGCGCTTCGAGAGGGGTTGTGTCCAAACCTCAACGGCAGTTGATGGTGGCCGGAGTTTTCCTCCGACACCGCTGTTTAGCGGCCCAAGCGACGGAGAACGCAGATCTCGAAGGTGGAGTGCCCACCAACGGTCCAGTTTTCCATCATCTCTTCACAGGTATCATCATCTTCAACCTCCATCTCCTCCATTTTCTTCACAGTCCAGCGAACACCACCAAATCCCAAACCAAAAATTCAAGCACTCACCAACAAACATAGAGATACAAACACAATCGCACCACACTGAATCATCATACCCACTCACATCAACACCAAACCCATACCTCAACCACCAATTCTCTCATCAATTTGAAACCCATAATCAATCTCACCAAAATCAGTTTCATGACCACCAAAACTCAATCAATTCTACTTGTGAAACTCAATCCACCAAAACCCATTCCCGTTTCAGCCACCACAATTCAGTCACCAAATACAAACCCCTAATCCACCGATTCACCAACATCCACAAAATCCAAATCGATTCGTCTCAAAACCACTATACACAGTCCCGATTTTCCATGGCCCTTGAAAATCAAACCGAAATCACCAAGACCCATACCCATTTCAGCCCTGAAACCTACCGTGGAACCTCACTTGGAGCCTGGTCTGATACTGCTACGAATACAAAATTGAAACATGTGAATTCCGTTAAGTTGCATTTTGATCCAACTAAGAGCAATGGGTCATCGAGCAATAGTCAGTTTATAGGGAATGCAAAAGAAATTAATGTTGTTAAGGATATTCATAATCATGGTATGAATAATGTGCAAAGCAAAATGGAAGAAACAATTAAAGGCTTTTCTGATGGCAAACTGAGATGATGTCTAAAATTGAAATGCTAGATGAAGTTATGGTTGGTGAATGTGCAGAGTCTAGAAATGCTAATGAATTTTTAGATTTGTTTGATAGGAGTCCCTTGGATACAATTGCTTGTGACGATGTGCATTTTGTCGAGCCCATGAATGATTATTGTGCTGGAAAAAATTACAAGACCGTTCCCAAGCACAAGCCTACTTTGCCTAAAGGTCGACCCACAACCCTTGTTGATATGATGCAATTTGTGTCCGATTGGTTTGATTTTGAGGAAAATGAAAATACTTCTTGTGATGTGTTGGGAGACATAATTGTTGATTGTGGGAATAGTGTTCAAGAGTGTGTTGAACTTGAAGAGAGTGATGATCAATTTGAGTTTTCAATTTTTGATTCTTGTGTTGTTTCGGAAGACGGATTTGCTAATTGTGGGAATAGCGCTCAAGAGAAGCTTGTGGATTGCTTTGATGTTGTTAAATATGAGGAGGGGAATAATAAAATTGAGCAGTTAATTTCTGAAAACTTTACCCAATAAATGGTGGAGGAAATTGATCTTGAAGTGGTTAATGAAGTCCACATTGATCCAACAAATCAAGTTGTTGAAGAAATAGACAAGACAATTGAGAGCAACATTTTTTAAGGTTCTGTATTGATGTCTCGTGTTCTCATTGGTCAAATTGTTAGTACTCTGGGCTTTGGATTTGAGAATGTCAAGACCAAAGGGGTAAGGCGACGCCAATGGCAAATAGCTTGGTCATTTCCTGCATTCCATTGGACGATTGTTTTGGTACCCTTGTGGATTTCAAATGAGCTATGGAGAGACTTCTCAGTTGGGGTCCACCACTCCCACAAGCCAAATAGAGGACTTCGCTCCATTGTCGTTCTACTAGTTCTTTTCCCGCGTGCTTCAACCGAACTTGAGGTCGAGTTCTTTTCGAAGAAAGGGTGACTGATGTAGGAGATATATATTGTTAATTGATGTTTTTAGTATTTGTTGTATTAGACTTGGGCTTTGGTTAAGTTTTATATTGAGCCTTATTTTGGGTTTGTAGAATGTATATATATGCTTGGTCTGTAGCTTTGTAAAGGTCAGAAATTCTATTATCAGTTCGAACTGACAAAAGTTATATCAGTTCCTTGTATGTGGGCCACTGGATTTAAATACTTTGACTTGGCTGTATGCACTTATCAGTCAAAGTATTTAAATTCAGTGGCCCATATACAAGGAACTGATATAACTTTTGTCAGTTCGAACTGATAATAGAAAGACTATTGTAAAGGTAGTTGAATAGTTGTTCATTTTATGATAAAGTGCAGAGCTCTCTTTTCTTTTAGCCATGGATTTGGCTGTTATTTAGCTTCTACTGCGTCAATCTTCATCAATTTAATAAAAAACAATTTTTTTAAAAAAAAAATTCACCATAACTCATCAACTCCACCACAACCCAGAAACATCATCTTCACAAACACCAGCCCAGAATCGACCACCACCTCATCACCACCGCCATCTCTCTCACTCTCACACACACACCACCACGGGTTTGACCCAAAATCGATCGAACGAACGGTGACGAAGATGGGCTTGGGTTGCTCAATCTGAACCAGATCGTGATTGACGACCATCGATCTGCCTCCTCGCCGTAAATCGAACCACAAACGTGGATCCCAAACGAAGACCGGCAATCGAGTTTTACAAATCGAATGAACGGCGACGGAGATGGGTTTGGGTCGCTCGATCTAGACCAGATCGTGATCGATGACCGTCGATCTGCCTCCTCCCCGCAAATCGCACGGGTTTCAAGCGAAAAACCCACCAGTGGTGGCTGCTAGGTTTTGGTGTTCAATGGCGGCAGCGGAGAGAGAGAGAGAGGAGAGAAAGAGAGAAGACAGAGGAGAAAGAGAGGAGAGAAAGAGAGAAAGAAAAAGAATCTGATGAGAGGAGAGAGAGGAGAGGAAAAAATGGGAAAATGAGGGGCCTTTAGGTCTTCACAGCCAATTAATGGCTAGAAACAATAAAAATATTAATGTTGGGAAAAAACAATAATCATCCTAATTTTTTGACTAAAAAGGGTGATCGTGCCAAAACTGTGTTACATTTTGGCCCTCAATATCATGTCATTTAGCTTGTTTTCGAGTGTATTAGGTGGTTTAATGTGTTTTGTTGAGCATGTGTAGGTCCATTCCATTTAAGTGATGTTAAATCTTATTTTGGGAGAAAATAAGTCAAAAGATGGAGAAAATGAGCAAATTGGAAGAACCATGGAAAGTTGATTTTCAACCAGTGCAGAACAGCCAGATTTCGGGGCCTATATCTCTCAGCTCCGATTGAATTGTGTGTCCTATTACCTATGGATTGAAAGCCCCAGAAATCTAGTTTCTGGCGCACTTTTCGGATTGCAATTTTGATGTTTCTATAGGGAGATATGCGCGTTTCCGTAACGCTGCGCGAGACTGAAATCTTTCCAAGTGAAGGTCGCTGCCATGTTCGCCCCCTGACAGCGAACTTGGGGGCGACCATTTATTTTAGTATCAAAACAGTGATCTTCGCCCCCTACATGGTCGCCCCCTGACAGCCAACTTGGGGGCGACCAAATATTTTCCCAATAGGGACAGAGATCTTCGCCCCCTACATGGTTGCCCCCTAACAGCCAACTTGGGGGCGACTTTTCCGTTCCAACTCAGCCAAGAACGATTTCAGACCTATTTTTTTGGCTCCCACTATAAATATATTGCTTTCCTTTGTTCTAAAAAAGACACACCACATTCCATCACAACACACTTCACACTTTCCACCATTTTTCCACCCCTTCACTACCCATCACACACCCATACATTTTACATCAGATTTTTCCACCATTTTTACACACACCTCACTTCTTTAATCTCTAGATCTAGGAATATACTCACCCAAACCCTTCCACACTCCTACATCACCTCCATACATACAAAAATCACCCAAGATCCCACCTTTTTACTTTCTTCCACCATTCCCTCACTCATTCCTCTCACACACCATTTCCACCCATTTTTGGAAGATTATTCAAGGAAGGAGAAGAAGGAACTACAAGGAGAAAGAGGAAGCTCACATGGATTTATGGGTTTTCTCTACACTTTTCCTTTTTGTGTTTATTTTCCATTAATGTGTAACTAATTTTATCTAGGGGATTAATGTAACCGTATTGGACTACTTGATGTAATTAATTAGTCTATTCTCTAATTCGATTCGATTTTAGTCTCAATTATTGAATTAATTTCTCTAATCTCTCTTCTCATGTTTTATTGTGACCACAAGGGACATGGGTGTGTGAGTTAGTTTATCTAAGGGTTTGAGGTTGAATGTGGATGACCATTCCATTTAACTCTCATCCAAGCTTAGTAATTGGGAAGGTTGGTGTGTGCATGACCATGTCACACTAACTTGGCTTAGAGTTTTGTATTAAATATGGGTTTTGATTATTGCTTGGCACATGGCCTTGTGGAAGTAATGAGAAGGACCATAAAACTTAATTGATCTATTTTCTAAAACAAGCTCTAAAATTGGATTGAAGTGCTTAATGAGACTAATTAAGAACATAGAGTGGTCTAAGAAGGTTGCATTGATTCCCTAGTGCTTTCTCCCATATATCCATACATTTGCGTTTGTGTGTTGTGCTTAGCTTAATTTTCAACTCTTAAGTTTGCATTTTTAGTGTCTAGTTTACATTTGTAGTTTACAAGTTTGCATCTTAAGCATTTTCAAGAACCAAAATCACTTTTCAAATCAAAGCATTATGCAATTTACTTTTCACGCACTTAGATTAGATTTAATTTTTCCCTAGACTAAGTAGTTTCAACCGTTTGAATCACCGATCCCAGTGAACGAACTTAAATTAAATTGAAAGTAATTTTTACTACATCAAAGGGGTATTTCCTCTAAATATAATTTATTTATTTTTTTAACATCAAATTTTATAAAGAAGCGCCCAAAAAAGGCAAGGAGAGACAACAAGGCACAGCACACCAAAACGCCCTACAAACCCCCACAACAGAGCAAACAGAGGCAAAAGCAGGGACAAAACACAAAACAACAGAGCAATAAAAGACCACCACCAACAAGAAAACAACGAAACAACAGGACAGCAGAAGACCAAACAGAAGGTCAGCAGCAAGCGTCAATTCCAAACCAATCTACTACCCCCACCACTCAATCCCATTTTAGTTAATACTAATGCGAGAGAGATGAGGGGAAGAGTGTATAAAGATTTAAGAAAGAAATAACCTTTCTTGTACGCTGCATTATTACTAGTAATTCTTCAGAAACGTCGCTGACTGCCTTAGGATTGAGATTAAAGGAATTAGTAAATATGAATCATACATCATATTTAGAATTAATGAAGCGCACAAGTTCAGATGCATCGAAGCATATTGCAATCCTCTAATGACAGAAATTCCAAGTTAGAAAGATGCTTGATGCTTTTGGGTAGACTCTCAAACATGTTTCCGCACAGCTCTAACTCTTCCAATGAGGATAAACAACCAATATCTTCAGGAAGTTCCACTAGATTGCACTTAACCTGATAAAGGAGGTAATATTGTCAAACCCCTGCATTCAGAACGATCGAGTACTACAAGGTTCTTCAAACATGTTATAGAGGATGGTAGTTGACCTACGGCAGATCCTCAAACTTTGAGATACCTTAGAGATTTTAAATTTCCCAAATTCTCTAGCAATTTATCCAGTTTTGAGCTATTAGAAAGATTGAGATATCTTAGAGATGTCAAATTACAAAAGCTACTTGGAAGCATCTCTAGATTTTTGCTATTAGACAACATTAAGCCTTCAAGCCCATTCAGATGGTCAATTGAAGGGGGTAGCTCTTTGACTGCCGTTCCTTTTAACTCAAGAGATTTTAAAAATTCCATCATCTCCAAGATTTGTGGAAAATGTCCTTATTTAACGAATTTCGAATTCAGCATGCTAACTATAAGCAGTGCCAGCCCTTGGCTGGTGCAAGAAGTGCACCCGCCTTGGGCCTATAAAGAAAATAGCTAAAATTGGCTTGATAAGATGCTTAAATAGGTCCAGTTTTTAAGTTTAAATTAGCTTGATAAGATGTTTAAATATACTCGGCTTTTAAAAATAAACCCAATAATAATAAAACAGTTTTTTTTGCCCTAGGCCCTGAGATGTCAGGGTCGGCCTTGACTATAAGGAGTACATTTTTAGTTAAGACGTCTTGATTTTAACAAAATTCAGATTTTACATCTATATCCTTCGAGGGTTATTTTAAAAAAAAAAATGGATTTTTTTTTTTTTGGTAAATAAAATGAATTTTACAAATCTAGCTGTAGATGCATGCCATACATCAATTGTTATATTCTAAGTTTTGCATCACACACACGCGCATCAAAATTCAAGACTAAAATTCTATAGAAATTCTTCCTAAAATGTAAAATCTATTGAAAAGGTCCTCTATGTATATAATATGTCTGAAACCTATCATTAGATTTGTCAAAATAGGTTAATTGAATAGTATTGGATCACAAATCAATTCATTAATTGAATTTATTGAATAGATTCTATCGTTTCATTGGTTGATACAACTTGTTAATTGAACAAATGACATAGATTGTGACTGATTTTTGTTAATTGGTCCAAGATGATCTCTAAAGATTTTCATTCTTTATCTTGTAAGGCAGAAAAAGTTAGATGGGAGTTCTATATTTTTATAAACAATTGCAGTACAAATAATTGATCCAAGTTTGGGGAGGAGACAACTCAAACCCACAATTTTAATGGTGTAGTTGTGAGGAGCGTATCATTGTATCAATCTCATCTCGTTGAAAAGTAAATTTAGTTTATCTGAGGTTTGAATGATCAAATGTCATTAAGGTATCTAAATAAATCACACTTGGATGCAGTAGCTGGCAATACACAAAATTATTGTTAATATAAGATAAAGTTCACATGTACGAATGTGGTGGATTAAGTTACCTATGCAAGTCTTACTTATTATTCATATTAAATTCCATTAAAAACAAAACAAAACAACTTGACTTCAGATCTCTTCAAAAAAAAAAAAAAAAAAAAACAAAGACTACAGAGTTCAAAGTCCTTCTTTGTCCTTTTTCACCAATCAACAATCCTAAAATTTGGAACCCTTTTCAATGTACTCTTTATTTCTTGTAAATTAATTATAAATAACCTGCATATTATTCTCTTCTTCACATTCACATCCCTATTACACACCATGAATAACTTCTCTGTTTCTCTGTTTTTGCTCTTTTCTCTCTTGCTTACTCATGGCATTGTTGAGCTTCAAGCTTCTACAAATCAACCTTACAGAACTGGCTTTCATTTCCAGCCAGCCAAGAACTGGATGAATGGTCTCTCTTTCTCTAATTTTCCAATCTTCTTGTCTTCAAAATCTTATTTTTCTTGTTTTCTATTTCTAACATTTGTTTTTGTGCACTTTTTTTTTTTTTCTCCTTTGGATATGTTGTTATTGTGGCTTGCACAAATGATATGGGTGTTTTGGATATGCAGATCCCAATGGTTAGTACTTTTCTACTCTTTTCAGGCTAGTTCTCACAGTCGTATTCCAGTTATATTTCGTTTGATCAAGCTTAATACTATTATTCTGGCATATCATGTAATGTTTACGGATTTAGCTACTATACAATACTACTAAACCATGGAATGTTTATTTCAGGACCTATGATTTACAAGGGAATTTATCACCTCTTCTATCAATACAATCCATATGCTGCAGTGTGGGGCAACATCACGTGGGCCCACTCCACATCGACGGATCTCGTTAACTGGACCCCACAAGACATAGCCATCGCTGCATCACAGTCATTCGATAGCCAAGGTTGCTGGTCAGGCTCTGCCACCATCCTCCTGGAGGCAGACCAGCCATCTTCTACACCGGAATAATTGACTCGAAAGACACACAAGTCCAAAACTTGGCTGTGCCCAAAAATTATTCCGACCCGTACCTTAGAGAATGGTTCAAGTACCCAAAAAACCCCTTAATTGCATCCACTAAACCAATTGATCCAACCTTATTTAGGGACCCAGCCACTGCTTGGCTAGGCCCTGATAAGAGATGGAGAATGTTGATTGGAAGCATAATTGACAACAAAGGGTTAGCAATTTTGTATAGATCAAGCAAAGATTTTAAACATTGGACCAAGGCAAACCACCCGTTACACTCCGATAACAATACAGGAATGTGGGAGTGCCCGGATTTTTATCCGGTGTCTAAAGTTGGCCAGAAAGGTGTGGATACCTCGATTTTTGGGCCGAAAGTTAAGCATGTGCTTAAGGCAAGTTTAGGGGAACCTCATCGTGATTGTTACATAATTGGGACATATAGTATTGGCAAGGATAAGTTTATCCGGATATGGAGGAATCCTTGGGTGGTGTTCCGGGATTAAGATATGATTACGGGAAATTTTATGCTTCCAAGACGTTTTTCGATAGTGATAAAAACAGGCGCATTTTGTGGGGTTGGGTTAACGAATCATCAAGTGTGGATGATGATATAAAGAAAGGATGGTCTGGATTACAGGTAATTTAGTTTATTAAATTATTGATTGATTATTGATTAAACAACTTGATGCACATTGCAAGCATAGTATTTTGTTATATATTGATTGGTTTATAAGCATTAAAAAAGTTTTGGAAATACAGTTAAAATTGGGTTTGAGTCTCATCATGCATATCTCCTGTTATGTAAGTAAAAATTTCAGCAGACCTTTGACCCAACTGTTCAATGCCTAGATTTTGTTAAAATTTAAAATCTATATGTTGTCATTGGATAAGGACTCATGAAACTTATATCTTAATGCAAGAATTAAAATATTTGGATTGTGTTGGCAAGGTGGAATTGGTGAGAAATGTCACCTTTTTAAACTGATTTGGTGACAATGTCACTGCTTTAATAAGTTAAGTTTAAAAGGCACCTATTATGGTGAACGGACAAAAATACCCTTACTTTACACATTCTTTTCTTACTTTGAAGTTTTCTGAGATTAAAAACAGACCTCCAATGGATAATTAGTTTTGTGGCTCTACGCAAACGCATTCGGGGGTCGAGCTCCCCGCTGAGCTCGCGGTGGTCGAGCTGCCCGGTCAGCTCGTGGAGGTGTGGAGATTTTTTTTGGTTTTGAATCTTCCATTGAAAAGGCTCGAAATGAAGTGTTCGAGCCTTTTCATACACCAATCGTGCCTTTTCATTAGTGTATGAAAAGGCTCGAACACTTAATGAAAATGCACGATTACTGTACAATCGTGCCTTTTCATACACCAATCGTGCCTTTTCATACACCAATCGTGCCTTTTCATGTACAAAAAGGCACGATTACTGTACAAAAAGGCTGGAAACTTTGTTCAAAAAGGCTCGAAATATTTTTTAATTTTTTAATCGAGCCTTTTTGAAAAGTTATCGAGCCTTTTGGAAAAGTTATCGAGCCTTTTGGAAAGGTTATCGAGCCTTTTGGAAAGGTTATCGAGCCTTTTGGAAAAGTTATCGAGACTTTTCCAAAAAGGCTCGATAACCTTTCTAAAAGGCTCGATAACTTTTCCAAAAGGCTCGATAACCTTTCTAAAAGGCTCGATAACTTTTTCAAAAGGCTCGATAACAACTTCAAAAGGCACGATGAGAAAGGTTATCGAGCCTTTTAGAAAAGTTATCGAGCCTTTTAGAAAGGTTATCGAGCCTTTTGGAAAAGTTATCGAGACTTTTCCAAAAAGGCTCGATAACCTTTCTAAAAGGCTCGATAACTTTTTCAAAAGGCTCGATAACCTTTCTAAAAGGCTCGATAACTTTTCCAAAAGGCTCGATAACAACTTCAAAAGGCACGATGACAGTGTAAAAAGGCACGAAAATATTTCAAAAAGGCACGAAATCATTTCGAGCCTTTTCCGAACTTTTTTCGAACCTTTTTCGAGCCTTTTCGAGCCTTTTTCGAGCCTTTTTCGAGCCTTTTTCGAACATTTTTAAACATTTTCGAGCCTTTTTAACTATCAATATATTATGGTGAAGAAGGTTACTGTGGGGGGCAATTTTGTCCGTTCACCATAAATGGTGCCTTTTAAACTTAAGTTAGTAAGTTGGTGCCTGTTCCCAAAAAAGAGTCTCAAATAGTGCTATTTAATTTTTTAACCCTGTTGGCAAGTCATCTTTAAAGTCTTTTCTTACATTGATTTTCCAGGCAATTCCCAGGAGATTATGGCTTGATAAATCTGGAAAACATTTGGTGCAATGGCCTGTAGTTGAACTCGAATCGCTACGTGTAAAAAGAGTACACCAGCCAAGCAAATTCCTGGAGGCAGCATCAGTGCTTGAAATTTCCGGTGTCACAGCTGCTCAGGTTTTTATAATGTCCTTATTTAATAGAATTCTGAAACCCACTAATGCTCACTGTAAATAATCATGCTCCTAGTCACTCCTAGTCAGACATGTTTTTATAAAAGTCAGACCTGAAATGTAGAACAATGTAAAAAAAAATACAAATAAATTTCATCATTAGATACATTTAACTGAGAATAAAGTATAAAATTTGCTAATTGTCCCGACTCGCTAAGCAAAATGCCAGGTATATATGAATATTATTATTCAATTGAATTTCTTGGTTTGACAGGCACGACATTGAGATTTCATTTGAGATAACAGAGTTTGAGAAAGCAGAAGTGCTGGAACCAAATTCGACAAATCCACAGTTGCTATGTAGCCAAAAGGGTGCTCTGTGAAAAGTGTTTTTGGCCCATTTGGGTTGCTAGTTTTGGCTTCAAAGGACTTGCAAGAATACACAGCAGTTTTTTTCAGAATTTTCAAGGGCCAGGAGAACAAATATGTGTGTGCTATGTGCAGGACCAGAGCAGGTAAAATTTCTTCTCTCTGTTTCTCTCTCTCAAGCTATCAAGTTTGAACTTTTTTTTTTCCATTATTAAGTGCTTTTTAATTTGCTTTTGTCTAACAGATCTTCCTTGAATGATATGAATGATAAGACCAGTTATGGGGCTTTTTTGAATGTGACCTGTTCAGAGAAGCTGTCACTAAGGAGCTTGGTGAGTTTGATCATATATTAATTAGCTTGTTTGAAAGTAATTTAATGAAAAACTGCTTTTTAATTCCCTTAAAAAAAACACCAACTATTTCTCATAATCTAATAAATGATTTCTAGAAAATCAGCAATGGTCAATTGTGTCTTCAAAAATTATATTGACCAATTGTGATTTTTGACAAATTTTACAGATTGATCATTCAATAGTGGAAAGCTTTGTGTGAGGAGGTAAAGCATGGTCATCACAGCTAGGGTATATCCAACTTTGGCAATTGAAAAGATGTCCACCTGTATGCTTTCAATTATGGAATGAGAAGGTCAAGATCACAAGTCTAGTGCTGGAGCATGAAGAAAGCTCAAATTAATTAAAGAAATGAATAGTGGAGAAGTTGAAGGGAGTAGGATTCTCCTCTGCGTTGATATTTGGTGGAGCTTTTCAGGATCTGGTACCACTTAGATATTAAAAAGTTGATATTTACTTATATATCTAGTTATCAAATGGTTTGTATTTGATTTGTATTATTTTCTTTTGGTAATTGATATGATCGTTAATTAAACAAGTTATATAGATTATGACTAATCTTGTTCCTTGGTACAAGATCTTTACGGGTTTTCATTAAATTCAAGTTGATATGATCCATTAATTAAACAAGTTATATAGATTCTTGTTCCTTAAACAAGTAAG